>JBCJKH010051000.1:25090-43532 GCA_039877255.1 Loriculus beryllinus | reverse complement strand
GGCTGGTGCACCCTTGCCCTGCCCAACTATTTCAGATCCAGGTTTGCATGGCCAAAGGAGTCCTCATCCGCTTCATCTGCTCCCAGCCCTGTGAATTAACACATCCCCAGGAGCAAAATCACCTGGATGCATATGAAAAGCCAGGCAACATCCACGCATTTCTTCTGGTCATTGGGTCTGTGGTGCAACTCCTCTCCATTAGCAGGCAGGATGATGGCCTGTAATGGCCACGCTCCTCATCAAGGCTGACACCAATTATCAGCTGGCTCTTTAATATTACAATGCTTACTGTCATTGCTATTACTGTTCACAAGCATTTGCATGCCGTCTATGCACCCTTCACCAGCCTGAGTGAAGGATAAGTGGTTTGGCACATGGAAAAGAGCACGCTTTGAATGGAGGAAAGCTCCAAATCACTGTGCTCAGTTCCACCTGACTGCTTTGTCTGGGACCTTATAAGCCTAAATATGGATAGTGCCAAAACAAAAAAGGAGTTCTCTGTTCACTTTGTGATTTGGGGAAAAAGAAAATCACCTCCATGAACTAATCCATGGGTCATCTAATGGACTGATCAAAGGCATAAGCTGCACTGCACCCCAAACAGTTTTCAGGCTGGGAAAGCAACATTATAAAACCCTTCATTTCCAGCTGTGAAGGATGTACTGTCACTTCTGTGCTGTCCTGTTATCACTTGGCTCCAAGCTGTGAGGTGGGATGCATTCAGCCTGCACCACACTTTGCAAATGACACACTTGGTGGAGCAGGCAGTCTGGCACCACACACTTTAGGAGATGTCTTGTCTTGAAAATTCATTAAATATAAGTCAAGGGAAATGCAAAGGAAGCAGATATACTGTATGTAGTGATGCTCCTACAAGACTCAGCTCAGAGGCAGAAAAAGAGGGGTTTAGTGCCCACTTTTTAGGCTTTTAGCACATGTGCACCCTGGATTCAGCAGCACCAGCACTGGACAGGGTGTAAATGATGGGGCTGGGACAGAACATGGTGGCAAGTCCCTCAACATCCTTGTTTTCATGTAACAAGAGACAATACCTGCACTGCAAACCAAGCTGTTCCAAGGCAGCATGGGGAGAAAATATGGGAGAGTTATGAAAAAAGCAATGTATTTCCCTTCTTGGAAGCATTTACTTCATGGTAGCAGGATGAAATATGAAGGAGCAGCAGGTATGGGCTCTGCTGTATCTTTTCCTGCAGTAGGGTCTGGATTTCACCTATGCTAAGCATTTAAATTGCTTGTTTCCCACCCCCAATGGGGTCACCACTAAAAATAATGATTGGCACCAGTTTTGCCATCCAGATGTGATGCTTCTCCCCTGGCAGCTCAGCATCACTACAGGAGCTGTGATGCATGTAGACAGACATAGAACTGGATGCTTCTGGGTGTGCAGCATTCCCTGTCCACTCCCATGGTCTCAGGTTTGGGGGGCCTAAAGCATCCAGTAGTTCCCTGAGGTACTGCTGTGGCAGGCAGCGGGTGAGAAGGCACTTTGCAGCTTGTTACCTGCCACCTTGGTTTGTGTGCAATTAGAAGGAATTTGAAAGTGATCTGGTTTCCAAACAAAAAACCTGTTTCTAATTAGAGGTAAATGTGTATCCTGGTAACACTGAATTTTAAGCACCATTTTCAAATGTTTATTGATTAATCATTATTATGGAAAAACACGAGCTTCCATATATAAACCTTTTGACAGGAGCTGTCCATCAAAAATAATGATCCTTTTAAAACTCATGAATAAATAATAATGCAAATCTATTTTACACAAAATACATACTGCTTTCCACCCCAGCCACAGGAATGAAATACAGTTATTTAAAATAATGACTCTACAATGCTTCAATAATGAGCTATTACACATGTAATACACATGGCATTTCTTTTCCTGCCCTCTGGATTATTACTATTTCAATTTGAAACATTACATTCCTCCAGATTCTTCTAGTCTAAATGCCTTGCCTACCACAGTTTTTCCAGTAGGTTAAAGATAAGATGGCTCAATTTGCCACCGAGTCATAGCATGATGGGCACAGTAACATTGAGCTTCATTAAAGTTCACCTTGTGCTCTTGGTCCCCCAGAAAATGCTGTGGCACATGCAAAGCCCCAAGGCTACCAGAGGACTGAGAAAAAATGATGAGAAATGTTACTTTAGGGCCGTTTCAAGTGTACGATTTGCCATAAAATGCTGAGTCAGTACTTTTGCTCAGTGCCAAGATTTGCACAAGGTGCGAGTCTGGTAGCTGTGGGCACCTTGGCTTAAGAAGTAAGTAACAGGATACTTCCAAAACAGTTAAATTTTATTAGTGTGCACAGAAGTTATATCTATAGGTTGTGCATTACTCTCAGAGGAGTCTCAGTGCTGGCATTTGTTGAGGAACCTGGCTAGTGATAAATACTACAGCTCTTACTCTATTACTATTACACAATAAAAATACCTCTCGCAGCTGGGATAGTTCATGTAGATCTTTTGATATTTTAAAGCTATGTTTTTGAAGGCTGAATTTAATGCTTGCTGTACCTCCGAAGCAGCAGGAGATGACAGAGCTGGTAGCACCATGGCTGGAGGTTCCTGCTGTTTACCAAGTGCATTGTTCTGACATCCTCCAGCTGCCCAGGCCTCAACACCACTCCTGGGGCCATTTGCCACGCTTCTGCCCAGGGAAAGCAGTACAAAGCATTTTTCCTTTGAAAACACAGCCAGTGAGAGGATGGCACAGGGCTTTCTCTGGTCCTTCACATGCTCCCGTTGTCTTTGGTGGGGTGGCTCATTGCTGTGATGCACGGCAGGGGAGACAGCAAAGGATGAATAGTGGTTGTTGGCCCTTGATTATAGACCAAAAAAAAAAGCCAGTAAGCCATAATTAGAATAAAAATTGAGACACAAATGAGGAAAGAAGAGGAATTTAGTAGATATTTATCAGAAGCCATAAATCAAATGTGGTATTATCCTGAGCTGAGTATTTAAATATGGTGCAGCAGCTGATCCAACTCCCCTTGGCGACCAGGAAGAGGACTGCAGGGAAGTGCCTGATGCCAAGGCAGAGATGTGGAGGAAGAGCAGGTCTTCCCAGGGTAAGAACAGGCTCAGCCCTCTATCATCCCAGCAGCTGGACACTCTTTCCTGGCCCTGCTGTGCCCTTGAGGATGCAAACAGTGCTATTGCATCTTTTCCACGTTGGTAATGTACTCCTCTCAGCCCACATCTCAGACTGTATGTGAACTAGGAGCAGGTTCCCAGTCTGGGCAGCAAATTTCCCCAGCAGCAAGTTCCCATGAATTAATAAGTACGAAATAAACGCTTATGAGTGGGATACACATGCACAGGGATGGGGAGCGGAAATGATTTTAATAAAGGTGGGCTCAAGTATATATTTTTCTCATATTTTCATTTGGGGGTAGAAAATGGAAATGGGACTCTTTGCTGTTCCTATGGCTCTAATATTAAAGGTAATGTCATCAAATTTCTCTTTCGATGGAGTAATTTGGAATAATCTGAGATATATTTTCAGAGATGACTGTTAACATCTGCAATTCTTCTCCTGGCTTTCAAGTGAGCAGTAAGTGTACCTAATGTCAGGCAAAGAAATCACATCTGAAACAGCACTGGTAAGGCAATTTGGAAAATAGCTCAGGAGAGCAATTTGTGTAGATGATTTCTTTCTCTCCCCCACCCTCCCACCCCCCAGTTTTTCAATAGGAGCCTATTTTAAAATGTTATTACATGGAATTCAAACACAGGCTTTAACCATAAGAAATTCTCCCAGCGGAATTGCAGGAAGAATGTAATCAAGAAATTCGTTGTAGATTGGGAAGTGGGCTGTTGGTGCACTTAATAATAATTTTTTCTCCCTTGGTTTTTTTTTATTCTTTTTTCTGTTTGATATTTCTAGAATTGTTCATAGGTGGGGGATACCAGGGGCCGCAGCTCTCCTCTCACCCTGAGCGCACGCATCATCCCCAGCACACAGCACAACACGACGCTGAAGCCCCAGTTGCACGTTTCCACATCCTAATACCCCTAAGAGCAATTCAATTTAAATGTTTAAGAAGATGGAAGAAGACGCAGAATTATTTGAAGGCTCAGGACTGGAGAGATTTGCAATTAAAAAACGGGAAGAAAAAAGAAAATCCAACAGAGACATTTTATGACCAGACTACAGCTCATTTTTCAGATCTCTGCTCATTAAGGAGTAGCTCTGTATGTAAGTACATGTTTAAACTTCACTTTTAGCTCCCTCTTTACAAAATAACAACCCTTTCAAGAGGAAAGAAGGAATCTTCTGAAGAGAAAATCAAAGGCAGGTGCCCAGGAAGCTCCATGTCCACAGGCACCAGCCGTGGGAGCCCCTGGGACTGCTGAAACCCTCCTCATCCTCCATTGCCATTCCCCAGAGGTTTGATAAGACCCCAGCCCCTTTATGGGGCTCCATGGGGAGCAGACCAAGAGTTGTGCTGGAGAGGCAGAAAGAGCTCCCCTCACTACATCCAGCACCTCTGCGAGGCTCCTTCCCCTTTTTCCTTCTCCTCCTTCACCTTCTCCTCCTTCACCTCCTTTGTCTTTTTCTCCTCCTTTTTTCCTTTTTCCTTTCTACCCTTCTTTCTTTCCCTCTCCCATTTCGGTGTTCCCTTTTCCCTTCTCCTTCCTTTAGCTTTTTTCTGGGTTCTTTTTCCTCTTCTTCCTTTCTTTTTTCTTCTTCTTTTCCTTTTCCTTTTCCTTTTCCTTTTCCTTTTCCTTTTCCTTTTCTTTTTCTTTTTCTTTTCTTTTCTTTTCCTTTTCCTTTTCCTTTTCCTTTTTCTTTTTCTTTTTCTTTTTCTTTTTCTTTTTCTTTTTCTTTTTCTTTTTCTTTTTCTTTTTCTTTTTCTTTTTTTCTTTTTCCTTTTCCTTTTCCTTTTCCTTTTCCTTTTCCTTTTCCTTTTCTTTTTTTCTTTTTCTTTTTCTTTTCCTTTTCCTTTTTCTTTTTCTTTTCCTTTTCCCTTTTCTTTTCCCTTTCCCTTTTCTTTTTCTTTTCCTTTTCCCTTTTCTTTTTCTTTTTCTTTTCCTTTTTTCTTTTTCTTTCAATTTTCCTTTTCTTTTTCTTATTTCCCTTTTTCTTTTCTTTTCTTTTCTTTTCTTTTCTTTTCTTTTCTTTTCTTTTCTTTTCTCACTTCTCTTCTCTTCTCTTTTCCTTTGTTTTCTTTTTTCTTTCTTTCTCTTTTTCTCTCTTTCTCTTTTCCTTTTCCTTTTTCTTCATTTTCTTTTTCTTGTTCTTTTAATTTATATTTTTCCTTTTGATTCTCTTTCTCCTTTTTTTTTTTTTTTTTTTTTTCCACCAGCTGGGTATTTCCCAGTTCAGCTCAGTGCTGCAGAGCAGTGGCTGTGCAGCCCCAGCACGCAGCACCTGACATCCCATGGCGTTTTAGAAGGGCAGCATAGGCAAGAATAGAAAAGCTAATTTCCTCACTGCCACTGGAAAAACAAAACACTTTTCCAAAGCTGTAAAATAAAATCCATAAAGGGTGAGTAGGCTTGCACTTTTTGTGTGATGACATTTGATAACTGAGTTCAGATCATTTTTGTCACTTTCTGAGTGAAATTTCTTAGGCAGCAGTTGTGCCGATCTTTTTCTCTCTTTTTATTTGCACAAACTAAGTGGCTCCTCCACAGCATAGCCTGAGCACAAAAAAAAGGGGTAAATGCCACCAAAACTCCTGTTGTCTTCAGGATGTTCACATTTTGCTGATCGGGTTTGGTTATATTCCTGACAGACAAACCAGGGGAGGGTTTGGCAGCAGAGGCAGGGGATGCGCTCCAGGACAAGAGCTGCCAGCTCCACTTCTCCCATAAGCAAATGCCTGGTCCCCAGTTGTGCCATCAAGTCTTGCTGCTTGCAAACATAAGAAATCACCACTTTCACATCACTGAGAAGTGAAAAGTGGTTGGGCTGCTGACATTCCCTTCCAGCTGCAACCTGAGCAGACAGCAAGAGGTCTCATGGGCAGGAGGACTGAATCCCCAACACGATGCTTTGCCCTTATCCTTTCAGTGTCACGTTGCAGAGATTTTGGTGGTGCTCAGAGGCACCTTTGCCAGGTGCTAGCAATAAGGCCCCATTGTCATGCCCTGTTGCTTCTCTTTCTGGAACGAGATGCTCTTGAGCCTTCATTTTAGGATCCCCTTGTACACTCAGACAGTCATGATTTTTTACAGTGAAAAAGAAGAGCATTTTCAAAATGTAATCTTTTTTTTCTTTTTTTTTCCTCCAGAGAAATGCGTTTTCTCTAGATTTTGCAAAATGGAAAGGGAAGTGAGGGTTGGAAAGAGATGGGGGGAAAAAAGGAAAATGTAAAAATTTGGGTAAAGAAAGGCTGTGAATTTCAAAATGCCCTCTAATAAATTCAAACAAAAAGCTGAAATATTGAGCTAAAACATGAATGGGAACTCCTTCAGTGTCCACAAATATGTTATCGTTGAGCTTTTCATACCATCAGTATGCATCACCAAAAGTTTGCAAACAAACACACGATATGAAGTTGGTTGCATCTGTCAGCTTCACATGTGCATTTCTAACATTGTCAAGCTACAGCTGACAAAAAAAATCTTCTTTTAAACTACTTTTTGAGGGAGAAAGGTATGCCAGGTGTCCCCTGTGCAGAAGTGATATCCCACTGCATGACCACATTTCCGTTTCATAGTCACAAGGACTTGGCTCAGAGGGAAATGAGGACCTTGATACTTTCATGGCTCCAATAATGATTTATCCAGCAGCATCCAATGTGGTGGGAAGAAGCCAGTGTTCCTTGGTACAGCATCACAAAAAGGCCTTCCTTTTTCTTTTTTCCCAGCCCAGAAAGAGAGCCAAAGTCCAAGGCCCAGCACCCCTGCACCTCCCTGAGAGCTTCCCTCCCTTCCCAGGCAACCAAAACCAATGCCAAAGTAAATCCTTCAAGCTGTAGTTTCCGAGAGCATTCCTCTGCTTATTGCTTACACATGGGTACCGCTGGAGAGCTTCCTGCTGGCCTCCACGCTTGCCCTCGGGAAAGAGGCTCTTCCAGCAAATACCAAAACTTCTGCTTTTATAACCACAATACGAGATTCTCCATCAACATTAGGAATCATTTAATGAGTCTGGCAGGGATCACCCACTTCAGCTGCTTCGTAGCCAGCCAACCAAAATAAATCAGTTATTATGGCAAAGGGAACTTCTCTAAAAGCCGTAACTCAGGCAGTGACAATAAGGTATTTTTTTGCAATACTAAACTTTTAATCCTCCCCTCCCTCCAGAAGAACAGAGTTACAAAGGGCTACCTAAGCTATTCTGATCCAAAGTGATGCTTAAATGAGACCTGACATCAATCTTCTCCTGCCTGGAGTGCTATAATAGGACACTTTACAAACAGTGAAAAATCTAAACTAGTAAGGATTTTCTAAGGAGAAAAAGGAAAAAAAACCCAAAACCCTAGGCTAAAACTGCATGAATTCGGTTACTGAGGGGAGTGTTTGCATCAAAGAAAATTCATGACACTTGACTCCAGCTTTTTGGGGTCTTTGCTTTGCAGGCAAGGGCCCTCCACAGCTGTGGGATGGTGAGGAGTAAGGCAGCTGACAGGGCTCTAAGCAGGGGAAGAAGCCAGCCTCAACGTGCTCCGTAGCACTGTGACTCATTCTTTAAGTCCTTAATCATTCCTTAATGACCTGCATGCTCACCATGGATTAATTAGTTTTTCCCCACCCAGGAAAACTAGCTTTACACTGGGAAGTCCCAGCAGAGCACTTCAGAGCAGCCCCTGACACACAGGTGAGTGGAGCCAGGCATTGCAGTGGGACCCCTGCCCCCAACAACGCTGCAGGGATCCATGCAAACCCAGAGCTTTTTCCAAGGGTGGGACACAATGTCCTCACTGGGCACCCCTCCTAACAGCAAAGCTGTAGCCATTAGCAGGGAGAGACTCTCGGTGTGCTCACAAGCAGTCACAGACCTTGGATTTGTGCCCCCATTCCCTCCCCAGGCATCATGGCATGTAAATTTGGAAGAGCTTTGACAAGAACTGAGATTTAATCAGATTCGGGCACCTGTGAAATCTGAAAAATTACCCAGAAGAGCACAGTAAGCACCACCTGAATAAATAACCTTCATGAACATGGGGAATGCTCACCTTGCAAAGGGGCAAGATAAATCACAGTAATGAAAAAAATAAAAAAGATCTATGAAGCAGTCCTGGGAATTTTACTTCTACTCTTGGACCATCCTGGGCTTGCAAATTGCCTTGCAGAGCCTGCAGCGATTTCCGCATTCATTTCATGGGCTGTTGCATGGGACTCAGTTCAGCTGCTAATGTTTGCACCCAGGTTTACTCCAGGGTGCACCAGACTCCATTCTCCATTTCAGAGGTGCTCAAAGATGGAAACCAGCTGGCTTTGGCCCTCTTGGACACAACAAGATAGCTCTGGGTACATCCTTCCTGAAGCTGGAGTGAGGCACCCACGAAGTGCTCCAGGGGGCAGGGAAATTGGGGCAGGGACATCATTTTAGGCATTCATCCATTTGCCTAGGCCAGATCAAGGGCTGTCTGGGGAGGGTATGCTTACGGAGCCGTGTGCCTAGCACAAAGTCCATCACAAAGAATAATATGGATAAAGGCACATGATGATTTACCGGTAGAGAAAAGGGATCTGGATTTAAAGCTCAAATCCTACTCTCAGGAAATCTATTATCAGCATTTTTTCTCTTTGCCATCTGATGTGCCTCCAGTGGTTGTCCAGCCACATGTTGGGCTGGTTCTCCTGTTCAGATCACAGAGCTAGAGGTGGGAATCCATCTGACTGGGAATGCCAAGATCTCTCAATATGTGTTTGCACAGACATATCTGCATTAATCAGGTCCCTTACAGTAGGCAAAAATGTGCTGAAAGTCAGCTGTTTGTCCATGGAAATGCAGAGAGGACCCAAGGCTGTTCCAGGAGACTGACTGGTCCAGGAAATGTGGCACACCGCAACGTAAACTAGGGCATGGAGCAGTGAAATGGCTGAAAATCTGACACTGAGGTTTTATAGTGATAATGGATGTAGCTGGAGGTTTAAGAAGACATCAGGTAAAGTATTTTCTCAGGCACAAATGTGCATGCGCACTATGTGCACCAGTGGGACCTGCATCAGCAGTGGTCCACTCATCAAGAGTGCATCTGAAGGTTGCCAAGGAGCACTTTGGTCATGCCTTAGCAAACACCTGCCTGTTAGCCCACGCTGTTTCATTCTCGCAGAGTTGTAGGGTGGCCATAGGGGAGGGCTCTGGGTGGCCTGGGGCTTTGGCAGCCCGACAGGGGCTTCTGCAGGTACCCACATCTCAGTGGATGTGTAGGGCAGCCTGCCTTTTCCCTCTCTGATTCAGCCACTCTCCTGAGCTTCTGTATCTCAACACGCAGGAAAAAAACAAAGGGCAGTTACACTACACAGGACAAAACTTTCTCTTCTCCCAAGCTATTTTTATGACTTTTTTGACTTCTCTTTCAACTCTTATCTTTTCTTCTCAAGTAAGCAGATCTGTCGCAGCACTATCAGAGCCATGCATGCTGTGTGCAGATATACCATGTGCTGAGGCTATTTTAACACACTGAATGCCTTCTTTGGATGTAAATGTCTTCATATATACCCAGAAACACATATTACCGTCCAGTATTGCTTCAGCACAACAAAAGGTAAAATGGCAACCCTTCTAGCATTCTGGTCCCCAGTCTCAGAGAGTCAGCCCCATAGTTCCCAAAACCATCCAGATCCAAGAAATGAGCTGATTTTGGTCATGATGAACGTATGAGAGAAATAAACAGGGGGGAAAAAGCCATAATCATTTCAGACTCCATTAGGAATAGCTAATAAAACTCAGTGTTTGCCAAGTGGAAAATAACTATCTTGATAAGGAAAAAGACATAAATTATTTTTCAACATCACAAAGTGAATTTGGCAGGGAAAAAACCCATGCAGAGCTTAAAAACCCATGCAGAGTTTCCAGGGGAAGAACCTATATTAATAAATGACTTCATATGGGTTTATCTGGCTGTCTTTAATTTAGGCTGTTTGCTGTTATGTCTAAAATCATGTGTCAGTATATTATATCACACATAAGCACAGGCATTGAACGAAAGTGCAAAAAAACCACAAGTTGATGTTTGAAGAGCCATGCATGGGCTCGAAAAGCAATGGCTGCTCAACATCTTCACCCTCCTATTTACAAGCAGCTACTTCCCTGGTTAAGAACAGTCCCTAATTCCAAATACACTCAGGGTAGTGGTGTTTAATGGGTCTGTTATTATAATTAGTCTCTCTGCTTGTAGCAAAGGGCTCTGGTGTTCAGGGAGAATTATTCTTAATAAGGCAGGAACAAATCTGCCCAGCTTGTGGTAAAAAAACACATCCACGCTGAGGGGCTGTTTGACTGAAGTCTGTAGATGTATGGGCAGCTGCCATTTAATTCCACATTTCAGCTATTTTTCAATTACCTTCCACTAACCTCTGATTGAGATCTGAAATTAAAATCAAACAGTATGGAGGAGCTTTAGTTGTGAAGACCCACTCATGCTGTTTACCTCTTTGTTTCACCCAAAAACCTTTTCAGGTTTTTATGCTGCTTTTTTCCCTTATTTGCTTTTCCAAAGTGGATTATTTGTTAGCAAAAAGTATTTTCTCTGCTCTAATCCCACACATAGGACCACACTTTCCATTGGCCTGAGGAATAAATATAAATTGATCTGGCTTCTAGTCTGGAAAAGATGCCTTTAGCACATTAATATGCCGCATGGCAGATTTGTTTCTGGAAATTGCTCTTCTTTTGGTCCTCACCATTCCTGTATAATCAGACTTTTTGCATTTCTACTGCAAAATCCATACAAATTACAAATCATTCCTGCCTGGACAGCTTTGTGGTGCTAATGAAAACCATTTAACACAGTCTTTTCCTCCTTCCTTCCTTTCTTCCTTCCTCCCTTCCTCCCTTCCTCCTTCTCTCCCTCCCTCCCTCTCTACCTCCCTTCCTCCCCTCCTGTATTCCTGCCTTCCTTTTTATTTACTTATGTATTTTCTTCTTTTCTACTTTTTATTTTCCATTTCTGTCTCTATTTTAGTTAATTTAATTCACATTTGATCATATACTGAGCCCTCAAGGACTGGCTCTGCCTTCTCTGACCACAGAAATCTTCTGCTTGGAGAAACACATCAATCTATGCTCTGTAGGAAACACCATGGTTGAAGCCCACCATCCATTTGAGTGCCACCTTCTGCTCATAGCTCCAGGATATGCAGGGCATGGAGTGGAAAAAATTAGTTGTTCAAGCCTAGAATATACATAGTCCTTGGAAAAACAGGAAAGAATTCAACTGTTTCCAGCCCAGTTACTGGATTTGATATTGCCAGGTCAACAAAATTTTGTGGTATTGAATTGGCTCCAGAACTGTTTCTGCCTTTTCCTGTGAGGTTGGTGGCAACATAGCATCCCTTGCCAGGGGCTTGGGATTTCCTCCAGCAGCAGCTTGGTCCAGCTCCTGCAGGCTGGTGTGCATGGGAGCACCATGACCAGCTATCCACCCAAAACTCTTGGACCTGGGAGCATCTCCATTTTCTGTAACACATGGTACCAGCTCATACCACTTTTTAATGTCACCATAAACCATTTTCTAGTCATGTTTTATCATATTTTGGAAGGAAATCACATAATCTTTTTGTTTCTAGCCTGAAAACTGCCATAATAGATATTATCTTGGAAGGTGATCACACATCTTTTTGGGGTGTGGGACTCCAAAGACCATAGGATGTCTGTGCTGAGAGAGCACGGGTTGTACTGTATCAGCAGTAACAAAGGGTTTTTACAAAGGGCTAATTATGACATTTATTCCAGTGGGGTTTGTGTGAAGGAAAGGTCTTCTCCTAAACATGGTACTCATCACACTCCTCCAGCAGGCCCTGAAGAGTCTGAGCTGAGAAGAAGGAGCAGGGAGATGTCCTGAGCTGATGTTTTTGCTGAAAAAGCAGACAGAGAACCAGGCAGAAGACACTCCTAAATAACATGGTTTTTCGTGAATCTCCATGGTCTTATAGCTCCCCTGATGCTGCTTCAGTCTTATGACATGGCTCAGTTCACCACAGCCTCCAAGCCAGCCAGCATAAGGGTCTTCTGGGCAGATTTTCCTGAAAGGTGTCCCTGGATGTGGCACTGGCTGTGACCATAGCAATCATTCAGCTCCCACGGGTACTCACCACAGTCCGCAAACAAAAGAGGTGCTCAGCTCACCTCACTGGCTCACTCTGGGGAGGGAATGGTGTTGGGGCACAAAGATCTGCCATTCAGAAGGTGTATTGGAAGGAGAAGTGATAAGGGCCACTGAAACCAACTCAAAAGCAATCTGGAGAGGATTGAAAAAACTTTACATCACAGGATATTGTTCCACACAGATCCCTTTGGCTACAGTGAGGCAAGAACTGTCATTCCTTCATTATCAAACCCTGCTCAGCTGTTGCAAAACAAAAGAAAGCGCATGGCTAGAGATGCTGATCCTCCCCCTTTGCCTCTGTGGGCTAACGTACAGATCGTATACTCCCATCTGCCTTCAAACTGTCTAACTAAAAGTACGCCATGATTTTTGCTTAAAAGCCCAACCTGAAATCCTGTGTCTATTGAAATCAGAAGAGGTTTCACCTGTAGAGCTTGGCAATGTCCACCCCCCAGGTCTGCATGAACAGGAGGTACAGGGAGGAAGGGACTGTCGATTTTCCTATTTAATCAGTATCTCCTGCACTGAGCACCACAGCTGCATATTAAAAATGCCATTCAGTGAATTTCTCTTTGGATTTGATTCCTGGGTAGTTCATCCAGTTTCAGCTGAACTGCACCATGCTCTGCAGACCAGGCCTGGCTCCACACCAAGTGAGCAGTGCCCAGGCTCATTAGCCCAGGCGCGGCATGACATGGGCAGAGCTGTGCCACATCAAGCATCAGCTTGGACCCAGACTAAATTCAGCCACTTTTGGGTGGCAGAGAGCCCACACTAATAAAGCCCGTTGTATGAGTGCAGGTTGCTGCAGCACCAGCACCATCCTTACCATCTTCCTTGGCATACTGGAAAGCCAACAACTCCATATTTGGTGGGCAGCAAGGACCATCTGCACGTATGTTCATTTGCCCTAGCACGGTATTTGGTTAAATCAAAGGGGACTGCTGTGAGAAGAAGGAGGAAATGAACCCTGGTGCCCCCATCCTTTATGATGCCCAGTGTGCCTCATCCAGAGAAGTTGGAGGGTTGCAATCCCTGCCATCATACTGTCCCTGGGTGGACAGTGTTTGGCTTTGTCCGGTGGCTGAAAACGAAAGAAATAAACTAGATGTCAAGAGAAAAACAGCTTTCCACATCTCATGGGGAAGTTAAAACTTTGTAATATCAGATGCCCTGCTAAAAATATTCTGTAGCACCAAACACCTTGTCTGTGTTTATGTCATAGCTACAGGGACAAGACCTGAAGGCAAATGCTTCGGTTGGTGTAAAAAGAAGACTTGGGCATAGCAGTTACATTGTTATTTTTTTAATCACAAATGCCTACCCTCAAAGAACGTTTCGACCAAATATACAGTTTTCTGCATTAAAATGTCCGGACATGGGTTGCAGCTCTGAGAGGAGAAGCAGGATCTCTTGCTACTCTGATCTCCATCCAGGAGGGATCACACTGTGGTGCCACGGATAGTGCTGGCTGCCAGCATCCGGTTGCCACTCAGCGAATGGCCCGTACCCAGTGGCACAGCAGGGAAGCATCACTGGCTTTCCTCCCTCTTGCCTGCCCCAATGCCACTCAGCCCGGGGGCTGAATATTGGCCTGTTCTTGGGGAGCTAAATGGCCTGTCTCTTTACCCAGGGAACCAGAAGCTCATTACGAAAAGTTGTTTTGATATTCCTGCTGGAAATCCTCGCCCAACAACACATTTGATAATCATACATGGTCTCATAGCTAGATATACTCCTGCCCATCTGCTGGCATGGCAATCTGCCTGCTCACCAGATGGTACACTTGATTCACAGGGGCAGAGGTGCCAAAAAAAAAGATGGATTTAGATGACACTGTTAGTGCCACCTTTTCTGCCTTCCTTCCGTGGTGACAGCTCAGACAAATTAGTGCCACAGCAACAAAGAATTCCTCTTAATAAAAGGCAGGAATTAGAGATGGAAAAGACCTACTAGGTCATCTACTCCATCTCTTTCCAGTGCCTGATCATCACATTAATCTTCCCAAATCTGAATATTGCTGTGGAAGAAAAAAAGACAGACTGCTTCCAGATATCGGCAGTTGCCAACAACACGAGCACAATTTCAGCTTGTGCCTGAGAGAGCCGTGGGGACCATATGGGGTGTCAAAATATATCACACAAAAGTTCAGCCTGAAGGCAATCTACGTGAAAGGAGGCCCGTGACAGACATAAAAAATGTTCACGTTTATGGGAGGATCTAATGGCAATGGTGAAACATAACGCACAAGGTGTCATTCCAGGAACTCAGGCAGATACGCAACAGTGGATGCCTCTGTGAGCCTTGGGAGGCTTAGACAAGAGGAGTTTCGCCAGCAAAATAAATACCTGGGGACATAAAAAGGGACATAAATGGCTCCGAAAGCACAGGTCAGCTCCATTTTCCCTTTTTCTTTTGGCTGTCATCCCAGTGCTCCATCATTACTTTTTAAGGTAAATGTATCAGAGCTCTTACCAAGCCACTCTACGTCATACTTCACAAAACATGTCCTTTCTTTCCAGTTGGGTTGGCATAGCTTAGACAGCATCCATTTTGAAACCACAAACTTCCTAAACCTTTCCAAATCTTCACAAACCAAACCCAACTCTGATGTAAAATCTCTTATATAATACAGAGGGGAACATCAGATAGAAGTATAGCCACATTTCAAGATATAGTTAAAAAAAAATGGAAGAAATGGCAAAATAAAATGAGTTCTCCCTAAATGTTACCCTGAATTTAAGATAAAGGTAGTTAATATCTCATTGTATGGCAAAAGATAAGGATAGGTCTTCTACCAAGTTCTTGGCTTTTCCATGAGCTGTCTGGTTTTAGGGTCACTCCTATCTCTCTCCTTGATTCCATTGTCAGTCTCTAAGGTCATGTAAATAACACAAAGACAGCCATTCAGTCAGTGATTTTCCATGATTTTCAGATCCTATCTTTCTTTCAGGGTTTGCAGAAACCATAATCACTCAATTAACCTAATGAGGTGGATCTTAGAGATTCCTGAGTGCTCAGCAGCTCAGCTCTTGAAATCCCTTGAATACCTCTGTTGTTTACTTCCATATTGTAATTGGGATGGAAGTGATACCCCTGACTGATGCTAGATGAGTAAGTAAATGGAAAGGAAGGAGAGGGATCAGCCCTGTAGAGCCAGGACATCTCCCAGATGGTTTGCAAAGGGAAAGGAGAGAAGGTTCCTGAGAGCTACAGGAGGCAGGGACCCAGTGCCCTGTGCAAGGAAGAGCATTGACACCCAGGTTGTAATCAAAGATGAATATTTAAGGAGCCAGGAGAAAAGAGGAAGGCAGAACTATGGGGTTTTTTCCTCAGAACTGGAGATTTTGCTATGGTGGCCCACTGACCTCATTTCTTCCTCTGCAGCAATAGCTAGCCCAAATTGAGAGCAAGGACTTTGCTCCCCATAAAAACAAAAGCATCTAATGGTGCTAAATGCCTGCAAACAGCTGTGATGTATCACATTCTCCATGTGCTGGTGGAGAGTTAAAAACAATTCTTACTGAATCTCACTATTTTCAATGCGACTTTGTAGTAATAACACATAGCAATAATGAAAAGGTGAGGGTCTCTTGCTGTTTTACTCTCTCGGCAGAATTTATTCCAGGCATACACTTAAAAAAAATTAAAAATTGTTTTTTTCTTTTAAGAACATCTTTGAGAAAGGCTGCAGAAAGACTTTGGGAAGGAGTGCTCAGTCTTTTACGACATAATTAGCAAAAAATACTGAAGTAAAATACCCATGAAGGAGAGCACAGGTTAGGAAGAAGCGTTCTTTAGCTGGTGTGTTATTGAGTTGTTATTTTTTCCTTCACTTAGGGAAGAGGAGAAATTCTTTGGTTTGCTCAGCTTACAAATAAATCCTCATTAAAATGAGCAGCTGAGAAGGCACAGCTCTGAGGGACCCCCCACAGCATTCCTCTTTTCTCCCTGCATCCCTGCAGTGCCCTTTCCCCTCCTTTTGGATGGGAGCCCTAGGGTGGGCACCACTTAGAGCGTATAAAGGTGGCAGCATCTGGCCCGTAAGGAATTTGCTATACCGGGCAAAGCTGAGAGGGTATCTGCAATGACCCCATGGTGAGACCCGCTAGGAAGAGATTAGGACACTCTACTGCCTACAAGTACAATACAATTCCATTAAGGACAGAGAGAAATTGCCCTGCAATTGTATTCTCTGGCCCATATCTAGTACAACCATCACCCCTCTGACCATTGGGAATATACACAACTATTGTTCCATAACTGCTAAAATGAACAGCAGATGGAATGCTGCGAGTTTCCTTCTTTTTCTTTGTTTTGTTTCGCTTTTTCCCCGTGAGGAGAGCTAACTCTAAGGCAGTGATGCGTGGGTGCTGAGTGCTCCATGGCTGGCTGCCGCATAGACGTGCTGAATGGGATGCTCTTCTCATGGTCCTTTCTTATTTTTTACGCTATGTCACTCCTGGAAGCACATTGATAAGAGATGTCAGCTGGTGATCATTTACAAAAGCCAGTAAGAAGGCTGCTCATTTTGTGTCTTGGGAAAGGAGACAAGGAAGAGGAGCAGTCTCATTTCTTTGCTTTCATGAGCAATAAACAGGAATATCAAAACTGAAACTGATTTAAAGAATGTCGAGTTTACAAAACACTAGCTGAGAAAGAAATCTTAAAACACAGTGAAGCTCTGCAGCCATCAGTTTTAGAAGTGGAAAGGGCCTTTTTGGCTTAGCAGCATACTCTCTGGGAACCAGGGTTTACAGGAACAAGAAGAATTGCACCAAAATAAATAAGGATGAGAAAAGAGAAAACGCATCCTATATTCCAGCATGTAAAGTGGATAAGCAAAACCAGACACTTTTTATCCAAATAATTGAGATGCTTACCTTGGCTCTCCAAAAGGCAACATTAGCAAAGAGTAGCAGTTGTTGGGATGACCATGGACTTTCAGCCAGAGAACAGCAAGTTCCCTCTGCATCATTTCATAGGTTATTTCTATATGTATTTTCTTTCCTGTTTAAATGTTGCCCCTTATCCCTAGTCCAAATTTGCCATTCCAATTTCAGGATCTCATGCCATTTTCCACTGGATTAGACAGCTTTCAGAAATCTCTTTCACATGTTGCCATCCTGAGCCCCTCACAGCTCATCTCTGACTTCATGCTTTGCTAAGCCAGACAGATCAATTTTATTAGCCAGATACTGTAAAGTACATTTTTGAAGTACATTATTTCCATAGTTCTTCCTGAGGACTTTCCACTCTCCAGAACAAGGCTTTAAAGTAGTAAATAAGCTCAAAGACCTTTTACAGCCAAAAGCAACTCCTGAAACCGTGGTGGACACAGTGAGCATTCCTTGGTCCAATGCTGAAGCTAGAGAGATGATTAGCATGAAAGTTTTCGCTTGGTCCTCACCTGTCCTTCAGCAGTCATGTGGGCTGGAAGATGCTCTCCAGCCTTTTCTGGGACCCATCCACAGTTTTGCCAATGTCTCAATTTGAAATTCAAATCAGCTTCAACCATTCTCATGTGATGCCAAATTATGGGACTGGGTACCACAAACTCCCCAGGGAGTGGAGTATTTCCAGACGATGGCCAAACCCGTGGCTGATCTTTGTCTTCTGGAGGTGCCACAGAGCCCACAGGACACCTGGAAGTAGCATTTCAGCTGGACTAGCTGCACAAAGGTACTTCCCCATTTCATTACCCTCCTGCCTATTCCTGCCAAACAAGGCTGGACAAAGCGAGATGCTAGCTTTAAACCTTCCATTTCTTCTGTGTGCTTCTGCAAAAGCTATTTTTGCAAAACAGGCTTCATTTTATTTTTGTGCTTTGCTTTTACTGCTGAACACAGGGTACTGAAATCAAGGAGAAGAGCGTGAAATGAACTTGCATTGCTTAAAAGACCTTGATTGATATGAAGTAAAGCGTTTCCCCTTGAATTCACAAAGTGGAGCTAGCATTTTTAAATCAACACTCCACTTTATGAAAACAAGTAATTATTCTCTCATTGAAGACAGAGCCAAAGTCTGGCAAATTACTAAAGTTAGAAAAATGCAAATGTTATATTAGTCCAGAAGACTGCAGTTATGTTTCATTAAATCAGACTTTTTCTGTACATGCAAAGTATACATGAACAAGTGAAATGTCATTCTCTGACCTTTCGTTTTCTCTTGGAAGCTGTAGACAGGTTTCA
>JBCJKH010051000.1:0-25082 GCA_039877255.1 Loriculus beryllinus | reverse complement strand
AGTAATTTTAGGGCAACTGGGGGCATACATTAACTGGAATGAATGTAGTTGTATTTGGATATTGTGCTGTAGGGCAACACCACCTGCCCAAGCCCTCCTGAGCCCTCTCTACAGTGCAAGCAAGGAGAAATGTCCGGCACGGGTGTTCTGTTAGGAGAGTTCAAGTGATGCCACCCCCTCTGCTGCTGCCACTGCTGCACTGGTAGCAGCTTGTTACTGCACAGCTGAGCTAAATCAGGCGGGCTGGTAAATTATAGACGTTTCCTGTTCAGGACTCATGAGTCACAGCTCATTCACTGGGATTCTTGATATGAGACATGCTTTTCTCCAATTTTACATTTAGTGTGGAAGCATTTTGAATACACCCCCGGAACAGCCTCCTACAGGAGACTACCTCCTACCTCCTCCTATCTTCCTGCTGAGATCTCCTCCTCCACAACAGGAAAATCAAGCAGGTGTGCTGGCAACACATCATCCAGCTCCCCAAAGGTGGGAAGCAGAGGGATACTAACAGCAGTTAGCTCACAGGCATGTCCTGAGGGTTAATTAATGGAGGATCATTAGGTGCCTTCAGCTCCTGTAGCTGAGTAGGGCATGCACATATATAATGGGAATGTGCCAGCATCCCTGGGCATCCCAGCCAAGCCTCAGCTCTGAGGACTTCTGAACCCACTGGATCTTCAAATGGTCAGTCAGCCTATGACTCTATCAAGGCTATGATTTGGTGCATCATTACATAGCTCAATACCAAGCCCTATAGATGAAAGCCCAGAAATAAAAAGCAGTATAGGTGACAGCCTGGAGAGCTATGTGGGAACCCCAGACTGCAACCCGGTCCTGCTGCAATAATTTGAAAGTAGTCTTTGAAGTATTAATTCAATTTGGACATTGCCTGTCATGCTTGATTTATCTGGCTCGTTCCATACACAGTTAATTAATCCCTTTCCTTGAAATCAATAGCAATTTCATTTTATTCTGAGCAGTTTTCTGCCTTATCCCAGTTTGGTATGCTGGGATCTACATCAGCACACAGAGCTTGGGGCTGCCCCACCTTCCTTGGGTCTGTGCTTCCAAACTTCCTTTTGCCAATGGGAAACACTGTGGCTCTCCTGAGGGCTGCCAGCTTGCTGATGGAAGACCAGAGACCCAGCATCAGTTCTTTCCTGCCTGGATCAGTTATTGCTCCTTTACAGCAAGGGAAAATAGGCTTCTCTGTGGAAGAACTAAAACACAATTGCCCCTGCACAAAAGCCATTACAGACTTTATCACTAATTTAATGCAACTCCTACCAGTTTAACTCATAACATCTGCAATCCAAAGTGGTACTAGCTGGAAGCAATGTAATGTGCTTTTCGTAACCTTAATGGGTGTAAGGAAGCAAAACTAACGGAGTGAATGCGTTTCCCTTTTGACAGCCTAGAAACATACAAAAGTAGTTGCATTTTCTTTATGGATGCTCATCTTCTGCTTTCCACATGGAGGAGGGAAGCAGACCCTTTCTTCCCCTTTTCCCACTAGCCAGGGCTGCTGCTGCAATTATCCCACCGAGGGCTCAATTAAAGAGTTTATCATCAGCCTTTCTAAGTGTCTATATTTCTGGGATGGCAATATTACTGCTCACGTGCCTCAAGGGACCTGTGTGAGATTGAATTAATTTTTCCAGATCTCTCATGGATGATCAGTTAGGAGATGCTATATAACAAATGTACAAAACACTTCCATTATTATTAGCACACTTGATCCGGTGCAAGGACCATTGCACCAGCTTCTCAGGGTGTAAAATAGATCTCTGTGTTGAAATGTAATGTATTAGAAAGTGCTATCCCAAAACTGAGCCTCATCCAGACTACCCAGTTGCCCAGGCTTGGTGCTGACCTGCTTGCTTGACCATATGAGAGACAAGTGTGATTATGAAACAGGAAGCAGTCACCTGAGATTGCCCATACAAGACCGAATATTATATTATGTATGAGGGAAATGCCATGCCAGGGATGTGAAAGCCACATCTCCATTGCTCTATGGAGAGTGAATCCTCCACAAGAGCAAAAGACCCAGTTATTATAAACATTAGCAAAATAAAAGGTGTCTTGCTGTTAAGTTTCATTTAAAGAGACTTGAAATTCCCAAGAAGAGCAGTTGCAAGCCACAGAAGACCTCTTTAAATGGTTCTCAGTGCTGTTTATTATTTTACCTGTTGTTTACATGACATTTATAGTGTGGTATAGATCAAATAATTGCTACTGCAATCTGTTTATAAACCTTCCTTTCAGTGCCAAGCTTGCTTTTCTAATGAAGGTGAAGATGCACAAATAAAGAATGAGCTTGACTGCTGTCATGACAGATTAAAATGTAAGGGAAAAGGGCTTAACTGTGAAGCATGGAATAGTTAAAAATCCAGATAGATCCATCAACTTCCCATCTGAAAAGACAAGGTGATCCAGGAAGAAGCAATTGTCTGTAATTCACCCCAATTTTACAGGGTAGCTGTTTCAGATGTGCTGCACTGATCATCTCTTGTCTTTTTATTACTCATCCGTTTTCTGGTTTGCTTTTAAGATGGCAAAATCATGATGAACTAATGGGAGGTGTTCAGAGGAGTCCTTTTCAAAAAGCAAATTCCTCCACAAGAGCATTTGCACCACTAAACTGCTGGAAAAAGTACAGAAACCCTCTTTTATGTGCTTGATGAAATCATAGAGCAGTGAAGTACAGGAAAAAAAAGACCTCAGATAAGACTTTAATCATATTTGCAGTAAATTAAGAGCAGGTAAGGGTTGTTTTGAACTTTGTCCCCATGACATTATGACAGGATGAAGCCATCACATAAGAATTCTTTTAGTGAATATGTACTTTGCTGGGTTTGGATGAAAAGAGTACAAAATCAGGAAGAGTGGAAATGTGTTGCTTACAAAATGAAATACATATGGAAACGTAAAAGAACCAGCCTGAAGAGTGAGCTCTGTCTTCTAGGATTACCTTAATTGCACAGACACACCAGTCACACACATCCAAAAATGAAGACCAGATTTGATCCCAGCTCTTTGGTTGGTTTGGATTTTACAGGCTACTCCAGTTGTCACAAGCCACATAATTAACCAAGAAAATATAACCGACATTTTCAAGCATATTGCTTCATTGTCAGTTCATTTACAAGGTGAAATGGTAAATTTGCTTGAATTTCCAAAAGCCACTACCAATATTTACCAAGAAAAGATGAAAGAAGTTCAGCAACTAAGAACAGAAGCCGACATTTTTGTAAAATGACATAATTGCAAACACTTTCCTTTTTTGAGCCACTTTGGAAGACACCTTAAAGGGGATTTGTTTTCTGAATGTGTTGAGCATTCAATTTCTAAAATAACATTTCTTGCCCTTGGCACTCAAAATGATTAGTCACTTTTCAAACCTGGGCCCACGCAGCTAAATACTGTAGTATTTGTGTTTGCAAAAAGGAGGGAAAAGTTCAGTGTAGGTGGCCACGATAGAAAAGAGCATCCTTTCCCAGGCACAGGTAGGCACATACAGGGATTTCGGTGACAGCGAGACAGGCTATCTCCATCCTCTCCGATTATCCCCTGCCCTTGCTACAGCTAGTAGTTCCCTGCTGATTTAAGACCATTGCTTGCATAACAACATGTGAAAAAAGCAAATCTCAAGTATGTTCTTTGGGATTGTTCTGGTTTCAGCTGTAACAGTTGTTTTTTTCCCATCCTATAAAGCATCCCCAGAAATGCAAATTTCCTCCAGTATCTTTCACTTAACATACAGTTCAGGTATATTAAAGGGCAAGGGGGAAAAGACATTCC
Source organism: Loriculus beryllinus (assembly GCA_039877255.1). Classification (NCBI taxonomy): domain Eukaryota; kingdom Metazoa; phylum Chordata; class Aves; order Psittaciformes; family Psittacidae; genus Loriculus; species Loriculus beryllinus. The sequence goes on along the minus strand of JBCJKH010051000.1, from coordinate 21,275 downwards.
TATGGGTTTCACACCCTAAAGCTGGACACAGAAACTTCTGTCACTGCCCCCACCCTTAGACACTTAAACAAGACTTTAAGACATAGTGAAGTTTATAACATGTAGGTGCTTCGCTGGCCCATGGTCTCATTACAGAATATCTCACACCACCATTTGCTCCAGTGAACTCTGTGGGATGAGCCAAGAAACACACATAGTGAGCCTGTGAGGGGCAGAATGAGATCCATGGGCATGAGGAGAGCAAGGTGGCCCATCTGCCTGCGTTAGAGGCCGTCAGTAGCAAGTCAACTTGTAAAAATTTTAGCACATAAATGTGCATCATACTGAAGTGTTCAGCTTAAGAAGAGTAGGTTTTGGCAGACTCTTCTTACAAGAGCTATTTCTAGCATCAGAGTCTATCTTGAGATGCCAGTGACACAGCCTGTGACATCCAATATCAAATCCTGCCATTTTAGAAGGCATAGTTTTAGATATTTCAGATGTCTTCATGAGGCTATCCCACTAGAAGAAATACAAGTAATTCTTTAGACTCACTTCAAGAAGGTTTCTTCTATTTTAATTTTTTGAATCAGTCATTGTAACTGATCATTGCATATTGAAACTTTAACCTTCATGTTTTCCTTCCTGCTTTTCTTTTTCCAAAAATAAACAAAGTAAGCAAATAAATGCATTTCCTTAAAGAATAAATGATCTCTCAAGAAGTCTGAAGCTTTACTAAAATAGACTCATTGCTCCAGAATGGACAGAAAATTATATTAATGGTGTCCTCAACATAAAAAGGACATGGAACTGTTGAAACAAGTCTAGAGAAGGGCCACGAGGATGATCAGGGGACTGGAGCACCTGTACGAAGATAGGCTGAGAAAGTTTGGACTGTTCAGCCTGGAGAAGAGAAGGCTGCGTGGAGACCTCATAGAGCCTTCCAGTATCTGAAGGGGGCCTATAAGGATGCTGGGGATGGACTCTTCATTAGGACAAGGGGTAACGGGTTCAAACTTAAACAGGAGAAGTTCAAACTGGATATAAGGAAGAAATTCTTTACTATAAGGGTGGTGAGGCACTGGAATGGGTTGCCCAGGGAAGTTGTGAATGCTCCATCCCTGGCAGTGTTCAAGGCCAGGTTGGATGAAGCCTTGGGTGACATGGTCTAGTGTGAGGCGTCCCTGCCCATGGCAGGGAGGTTGGAAATAGATGATCTTAAGGTCCTTTCCAACCCTAACTCTTCTATGATTCTATTAATACAGAATAACAGCCCAGAGTATATTCTATCCATTGTATAAAACACAGAAAGTTTTGAAATGGAAAGTCAGCAAAGAGAAGGATGGAGATCACCCCCCACAATGTTGGAATAAAGGTTAACATGACTGTCATAGGCAGCTGGAGGTTCTTGAATTGCTGTTTGGAACTAGCAGGGTGGACACACAATTCTGTCACAGTTACCACTGTCATGAGTTGAATATATTCACTTTAGGGGCAAAACATAACAGAGAAGGCCAGGATGTAGTTGAGGCATTCAAAAGACCGAAACAATTGAAGTTGGAACCCAGCAGAGAGTTGCAGAGATCATTGTTGGGCTTTTGGCAGGTCTATGCCATGGTGAGACCTGGGTTCACTGCAGGGGCACTGCAGGGAGACCCACACTGGGACGTGCTATTTCCAGACTTGCCCACGATCTTCCACTCAAAAATAGCTTTTCTGGAAAAATACTCATTTTCTTTTTTCCCTTAATGTGATAATTATTAAAGCAATCAGCTAGAAGAACCCATATGAGGTATGGATGGAATAATATAAAAAAACTCTTCCACATGACTGGCTGAGTAAGGGCTTCAGTGCTGGAAAGGTATGAGAAAGCCATATATACCTCTTATTTATGCAGCAATTAGACAGCCAGCCTTCAATAAAGAAAAAACTCAGCTCACTCACGAGGGCCCATGATATGTTGCTGTCTGGACCAAGGCTGCTCTGAAGGAGCAGCCATGCCTCTCGTGCTCACAGCAAATCTCCTCTGGGATCAGCATCCTATCTCTACTGGCTCACAATGGAAACCTCTGTAAACAAGGTGTCATGTAGGCAGCAGAATTCATCAACAGCCAATTCATTATACTAAATCCAGAGAGGATAATGAAATCGGCTGAAATATGGGACTGAAGGCCAAGGTTGGGTTTCCCTGGAAACCAGAACATTGTATTTGCAAACTTCTGTTATTCACAAATGTTGCTCATGGTATTTTGGAGTCACTGGTTTGCCAAGGGAAACGCCGGAGTCTGCGCCAGCAATTCCTCCTCCTTCCTCTCCAGCTCTATCTTAGGACTACTGTAGATTCAGTAATCTCTTACTAAAAAGATAATATAGTTTTGGGGTTTTTATCTTTCCCAAAGTTTCCCTTTTATCTTAATAAAGACACTGTTATATAGTCTCATAAATATCCTGGCACACATCATATCCCCTTGGCTCTTGCCAGTCGCTAGGAGAAAATAAGTGACCTCAGTGGGGCTGCAGTGATAACATTGGTATTTATCAAGAGAAACTCCTACGAGTCTTATTTTCATTTTTACTGCAGTCCAGCTGGGGTATAAATCAAATAGATATCAGGACCGTTCATCCATTGTGATGGATCTTAGTTCTGCTGTCAGCACAGCGAAGGACATCTGCGTGAGGAGATTTGTGCGTATCTGTCTACTTTTGCCCTGGCAACGAGCGAGTTGTGTCATCCTTGATGGAAATGTTAGCACACAGTGGGGATATCTGGAAAAATGGAGGTTTGCTCACTGTATTAAATTACTTAGCCAGACCATTCATATTGTCTAGTCATAATTTTCAGTCCTTTATCTCCACATCATTAAATGGCAAGGGAATTTCAGGGCTTTTTACACACTATTCTTTAAACAAGATGAACTATTCTTAGCAACTGAGCTTTGCAGGGGGAGCAGAGTGAAAATGGACTGGGCTTCCCAGCACAGCTACAGCAGCATTTTTAATGCTCAGAAACACTTATCCCCACCATATGTGGACCAGCCTCAAAGTGGCATCAGCCTGCCAGGTGTATGGCAGATGCTTCTGCTACCTCTGCTCTATCAAACTCACTGTACACATTGGCTTATTTTCCCTAGGTGGAAAACAAAGGTGTTTTTTACTATACTGTGTAGATAAAGAACTGCCTTGGGCTCTAACGCTTGGATGTGCTTTAATATCAAAGAGTCCCAGCCCCATGTGGAGTGGGAGCTGTGCCTGCCTGCTGAAGAATGGAAAATGAAGATAAAACTGCATAAACATTACAAACAGATTAAAATATTGCCACATTTTATGAGAACAAGCATAAATGTCTTCCAGAAGCTCTCCAAAGCTGCTTTATTTGACATATTTTGTCTGCTAACTCTCCTGCTTGACCATAAAGGCAGCTGTAAAACTGGCCACAAACAGGCTGTACTTGGGGTGAGTGACTTCTCTGCTAGCACTCAGAAATGCAGAAAATAGCATTTGCTGTCAATGCCTGCTCCTTCTTAATGGGAAGGAAATTCCCCATTTCTTTTTACCCTGCATTGCTTTACACCCTGGTAAGGACACTATCCTGGGAAAAGATGTACCATAACCTTAATACCCAATGCATTGTGCAGAAGTTTAGCAACCTTAAGATGCAAACCCATGGCAGGCAAGTCGTTTATGTGTCTATTTGGTTTTATTTTCAAGCTTTTGCTTGTTTTCCCCCATTTTCAGCTGAGAAAAACGTGTGTGTTCTCATGCCTGTAGCCCCACTAGCAGCCTGCCAGACAACTCTGCTACAAGGGACACAGATAACTCCTCCACACAGCCTCACTCTGCAGACGCAAGAGTGACGCAAGCTTAATTTTTAAAACAAAGGAGAAAAACAGATAATTTTTGCTGTTTACCACACTGTTTGCATTTCCTTTGTCCCATCGTGTTCTCATTTTTCCCTTCAACGGGTCCCATCAGCCTCAGCAGCCCGTAACTGCTTCTCAGTCTGCTGTTACTCTGCAGGAACCACTGAGGAGCAAAGCAGCACATGTCCCAGGAGACTTCCTGGTCCTCATATTTAGGTCTGGATTGCAAACAGTTGTCTGGAAGCCTGAATCTGACTTCCTTGGGCTATGGGCTCTAACCCTATATGCAAAACTCTTCTGCGTACATGGGTAGCTCCTCTAAGGCAGCAATGCAACTGGTTGGAGGGAGGTTGGTAGCTGTGCTGTAGCTCTAAAGGGGACTTCCCAGGACACTGTCACTCTGTCACTTCCCAGCATCCCTCCATCTCTCCCAGGATGGGGAAAGTCATTTCAGCTCTGCTGGAAACACTCCAGGGCTTGAGCAAGGTGGTCAGGATGGGATGCACAGGTTTTCTCTGCAGCCCAAAAGATAACAGAGTGAGAGCTGTACAATAATCACACTGGGACCATAATCTCCCAAATTTGGGCACAACTGTACATACACATTGCCTCACCAGTGCTGCTGGGTCATCTCTGCCTGAGTAGGCTTTGTTCCCATCAACCACGCAGTCACTGGATTTTACCAGGAATCACTGGAAAAATGCTGATGGAAAAGGAGACACTCAGACTGGCATGGAGAATGGTTTGTGTCTCACACTTTGTGTGTAGCGGAGGAGCTATCCTCAGCTGGACATGTTCCATGCAGAATCAAGCAGTGCCTCTGCATTTGAGGAGGACCTTGATCCCTGCCCTTTGGGGGGACATAGAGCAATCTCTACAAAGAGCAAGGGGCTCTGCTTATGCAGGAGGGATGGAGGCTCCCTCTGAGGCCAGCACATGTGCTCACTGGTTTATGTAGGCAGGAACAGTGAATAGGGCCCATAGAGACAGCATCTGCCTTTAATTGCCTTGTTCCTTTCTCATCTCTGCTTGGTTTTCCTTTCATGCCTCCTCTGTTGTCTTGTCACACCATCCACCTTCCTCCCTCACTCCCCACATCTCCCTAGGCTTGGATCCCTTCTTCCCTTCATCACCATTTCAAATGCTCCAAAGGTTCTGACTTTCATTTCGCTGTGCTCTTGCTTCTCTGAATGCCCTCCCTTGGGAATAACACTAGGGTCTCCTCTTTCATTCACTTCTGAGCTGAGTTAAAAGAAATGGGATGTTAAACCCACACAAAGCCACTAGCACCCGGATTTCTTTTTGATCTTGATGTCTGCAAGTCGTAATAGAACCAAAATCAAAACAGTCAAGAAATTTGGCAGGGTGAGGGCTTGGAGGAAGCAGTTAAAAGGAAGATGTCAGGATTTTTTTTTATTATTATTTTTTTAATGAAATTTTTTTGAGAAATCTAGCATTGAAACAATGTCTTGCATACAAAGTTATTCCACACTGCCAAACAATTTCCAGTTTCTTGTGGTAAGAAAGCTGCATACTGAGAAATTAAAAAGGGTAAAGAGAATGCAGAGCTTTATTACTATCGCTGCATTAATGTAAACATGCACACAAGTAAACCATCCTTTCACTGAGTGTACGGTTTACATTCCTGCAGTCCTTACTCTGTGTGCCCTTCAGTTTAATCCTGCAAGACGGTGGGAGATGGACACTTGCACATTGCTCCTGATTCCAGTCTCCTTCCAAGCAGAGGGAATTTTGTTTTGGTTTTAATGCATATAACAAGGGATTCTTGGCACAGGCAGTCTGCATGGATTTCATTCCTGTGGTCTATGAACATACACACTCGCCGAGCTGTTTACACTCTCTGTCCAGAGATATTTTTCTGATTAACTGGCAGCAGTTATCAGGATTTATGTTTGCCCACATGCACAGCTGGGAAGAGCAAACAGCAAACACTGGAGGGAGGTGGATGGGGACCTTCTGTGTCTCAGCTGTAGGGTGCACAACTGAAGGCAAACTGGCTCCTTGCTGCCACTTGCAGAGTCTTCACTAACAGCTGAGGACATAACGATGCTCTTCTCAGCTCTGTTCCATCACTGCTTTATTGGTCCCATAAATTCCTGCAAAAGGGTACATTTTTAACCATCTGGATGACGAACCCACACAATTCAAAAAAGTAATTACTGGGTATCTCCTCAGTGCAATCAAATATTTATCAGCAATGGGTGCTTCTGCACAGAAAATTAGATATTAAAGGGCATTGTGTTACAGAAATCAGCATGCATTAAATAACTTTTACTTCGAGCCTAAATATATGCTGTTACATCTGCCCCCAAGGCATGTCTATTTAAGTGTGTGCACACATCACCTTAATTAGAGCATTGGTGCTATCAGTAGGAGAAATAAGGCTGTGTGGTAGTCCCCAGAAGCCACTAATGTTACATTTTCATTTAAATCACATCACTTTGTAATAGGCAAACTAGATAATGATCAGAAGTCCAGCTCTTCTTTCAATAAAACCTCATGGTTTTTTTAATTTCAATGCTTACTGCTCTCTTGGTGGAGACCTTAGGGTCCCATCTTCCTTCAACTCCCTGTTTTGGGGATGTCTGTGGGACCCTGCACTCCTACAGAGCCAGAAATCATTATCACATAAGAAATACTGTATTTTTATATAAAACCAGATACATGAGCTATTAAACACACACCAGACTCCAACACTAATTTGTGTATAAACATCTTCATCACTTCTCTCCCACCCTTTGCTCCTTTGCCCCTGTGTTAGTGCTCACTGAGGTGAGAACAGCAGCTCTGATCTCATCTGCCATTCACAGCTAAGTCATTTCTCGCTCTTCATTCATTTAATGCAATGCTTTGGCAGAAGGAGCAAGACAATAAACAGTTTTAGTTCTGGGTTCATGTACCTGAAACATGAGCAGTGCATCTGTTGTGCAGCCTGAGTAGAGCATCACTATGGTCATTGGCTTGTCTTCATTCTGAAATTGCTCAGCATGAACCAGATCAAGATTATGCTCCAGGTTTCTGCTCACCTCTTTTACCTAAATTGTCAAGCTATCTTTTTCGATACTCAAGGTCCCTGACCAGAAAAAACACCCCTGTGGTTATGATTTGATTTACAATTGATTTATTAATTCAGGGGAGCTGCTGTACCCAGTGAGAGCAAAAAAGAAAAGGCAGATTCTGACTAGTTATATCTCATAACTAATACAATGTTTTTTCAGCAATAACAACTATGTCCAAGTTGTTGTCTGCTTGCAGTGTGATTTCCAAAACTTTAGCCTTGTGTGCAGCTCTCCACAATGCCAGAAAAAAGACTTTGCAGGTCTCCAGATCTTGGACAATGTTTGACTCACAATAAGGATTAAATACGGAAAAACAGTGATGAACCTAATCCTGTGCACTGACACCAACATACATTTTCCTGTGTGAGTGATGAATAAATACAGGATACATTTGCTATTGATGTGTCCCATTGTACACGTCCGGACACTTTGGGAGAGAAGCTGTTGTCTTGGCTGCTAGATGATACTCAGCTTCTTGTCCCAGTTGCCATGTTCACACTGACGAAAGACCAAAGTATGTAAAAATCAACAGCCACATGCATAATACAGACAACAGCAATTAACTCTTCACTATAATCCTCTGTCTTTCACCACTACAACTCTGACTACAAATGGTTCTCTGCCTCTGTTGGGCCCAAACTCTGCCAATTCTCAGCATCAGTCAGTCATCCTGTGCCTATTTTCTTGCTGGTTTTCCTCTTGCTTGACTGGCAGACATGCACGGAAGTAACTACGTGTCTGATCTCATTATGTTCTCCAACTGCACCACTTATTCCAGCTGGGTTTGCAAGTCTTATCTGTGGTGCACAGGCTTGGAAGCTCATACCAGTTTATTTCCCATTGTTGCCAGACACTGCTCCAGGAGGTAGGGACTTCCTCAGGGTTGCCACGCTGTACAAGCTTCCTCAGGGCATCTTTGCGGTCCTCCCAGGCTTCCACTGACAGCCTCCTTGTTCCCACACCATCTTCCTACCACAGACCTTGGCAATGCAGAAATTGAACAAGCCACTGGGCTCACTGTGGTGTGTCAAGCATGTGGGGTCTACTCAGGAGCTGCCTCTGAGCAGGCAACACCTGTGAGCTCTGTGGTGAAAGCTCTCCCTAAATCTTCCCTACAGTGGTTAACTGAGGAGCAACAAAAACAATTGCTCTGTGAATCTATCTTCTATCGCAGACTAGATGTAAGAAGGGATGGCTGTTTAGGTGTTTTGCTTGTATTGTTGATAGTTAGATGGGATAAAATATTAACAATAATGAAAGTAGTAATGAAGAGTAGCAGCATCTTTTGGCATGAAAATGTCTTGGAGCTAGGGAAATCCTTCAGCATCACGGACTGATTGGCCCCAGCAGGAAGCGGGGATTACAATCCTCCTTGAGAAATCCTTGGAGGTGGGACCCAAATCCTTCTCTTTGATGGCTTGTGACAAAGTCTGGTAACTTCAGACATGGTGGTGGGACTACATCCTTGAGTTTCTGCTCTAGTGAGCTGAACATTTAATGGCCATAGGCACACAACCATCAGCCAAGTACTTATACAGTCCTGTTCAAGCACAGCTACTTCTTAGCTTGTCAAATATACAATCTTCACCAGGCTCCAGAAGAAAAATTAAGAACTTCTAGTGCTTTAAAAAACCCCACACATCAGTTTACTTAGTGAAAGGATGCAGGGATGGTGAGCAGGAAGGTTATGGGGCCCCTTGCTCTAGATTAGACCCAGATGGCCTGCAGAGGTGGGGGAATAGCCTTTGCTTTCTTGATGATGAATGCACAAATCCCTTCTGCAGCTATCTGAACTGTCGTGTTGTGAAATATATGGTGATTGATTAGGAGAGTATTAACCTTGTCATTTGTAATAGGTCATCTGGTGATTTTATCACGTTTTAATCCATAGTTTTTCATACTGAGCTTCTTCCTAAGGGAAGTGTGTAAATGGGCAAGCCTAGGACGGATGGGGGTCAATGCTCAGAGAGTTTGATGATAATTTTTTTAATGCTTGCCTTTTCTGTGTCTTTTTTATTTTTTTTTTTTTTTGGTAGCTCTAATGGTGGAGGGAGACAACCATTTTCCAAGATCTATGTGACCAAACTAGTGATGTATATTTACTGATGACCATGAATTCCCGATGTCCTTGAGGTGTGGCAGATTTAAGGGAACAGACCATAGACAATGAGTTTTTAGGCTCTTGCTCTACCCAAAGCCACAGATATCTCCCCAAAGTCATAAGGAGATTGCTGCGTTTATATGAGGGTAAAATTCAGTGTAGATTTATTTTCTGTTTTGTGAGTACAGTAATCATTTCTGATTTATTCACTATCTTATTTACAGTGTGTGATGAGCTGTGAATACCCAAGTTAGACAGCCACTTAATTAAGTAAAAAACAGGGATGACTGTCATCTCAAGTCCAGCTTTGTCCGGGATATCTTAGCTGGAACAAGACCTAAAATGGCTCCCATAGTCAATGGGGATAATTTAATGGATTGGCAACTGTAGCTGCAGAGTCAGACTGTGGCTGCAGACTATGCTTTCTCTGCTTGACCGTAATGAGTTAAGGTGCAGCAAGAAGAGAGTGAATCAGGGCAACCATCGAGTACCATCAAGTCCCTTAATGATGACATTAAAGCCAGGTTAGTGGGTTTCTTAGCTGGAACAGCCACTTCAGTAAACTGTTTAGAAAGGGGCCAAGCATGATGCTTGGATTTTGATGAAAGAAGTATATTAAAGACATTAGTAAAACCATTCGTAAGACAGAAAACCGAAAAAGAGAGATTATCCCGGTGCTGGGAGAGGAGTGGTTCCACTCTAAACTGCCTAAGAGGCACTGGAAGTCTTGCAGGTGCATCAGGTAATCAGAGGTCTTATGCCCATATGGTCATTGCTAGTGTCTGCAGTGTTTTTCCATCTTCATTGCAAAGCGTAATGGGGAAAAATCTCCTCAGAAGGTTACATCTGTAATTACTAGTATCTGCACACCTGAGCTGACAAAGATATTCTCCTTAGAGTTTAATATTCAATGCAAGAGAACAGACATTATTGCCCTCAGATGGTGCTTTCTGGGAGCTGATCTCAAAGCACAGTGCAAGTTCTGAATACCTTTGGCATCAGACAAAAAGCAAAGTATATCTGCTCCATGCTCACACCTTGGGAGACTGAGATTAAACAAAGTTCTCAAGCCCAGTGAGGAAATTTGTTATTATGATGGTGCACTGAGATGCATTTGTGTCCTACATGTCTCAGGAGAGAACTCACTGGGATTTAGGGCATCCCCTCCCTGGGGCAGAGCTCTGTACACCAAATTGCATCCTGTATAATGACTACAACCTCTGTAGAGAAGAGGATGTCACTCTTGCAGCAGCTAAATTTACCTTCAGGGGGAAAGACCGCAGCAGCCTCTTGCCCAGATGGAATTACCTTGGATAATTACTTTTAACCCAGGCTTTCACTTTGTCTACGTTCAAACATCACTGAGAAAAATATGTGTGTATACATGCAAGGTATTTGCATACTGCTTATTTTTATATTTAACTTAATAGAGAAAAAAGAACAAAAAAATAACCACCAAGGGAAAGAGTGAAAATGTATTTCTGAGACATGCCTGAACCTGCTGCACCTCTTAATAAGATTTAGCAAGATCAATATGTTGATACAATATTCTCTGACCTTGCCCGGAACAAATATTCAGAGAGGAAAGTGAGGCCAGGACAACTGCAGGCTTTTTATGCCTTTGGATCACTCCTGCAGAATTATCAGAAATTTCCACTCCAGAAAAAAGGAACTTAGGTTTTCAGCTAGTGAAAACCTGGCATATTCAGGAATTTCACAGCCTTGGCAGGATGATAAACTTGCAATTCTCTCTTTCTGATGCAGCATTTTCTATTTCTAAGGGATTAATTCTATTTTTTCTGGGTTTGAGATGAGTAAGATAAGGGTCAGGCACCTTTGGCTTGGATAACTGCTGGTGGTGGGTCAAAGTCTGGTATAGGCTGGGAAGGTTAAACATCAGAAAGGGTGGGTGTTCCCCAAAAATGTCCTGGAGACTTCCAGTGCCAAAGCTATCCTGCCACTGCTACAGCAACTGAAAGATGAATTCAGCCCAGAAAGCAACAGTCTTTTTGGATTCCTAGCAATGTTCTTTGTTGAGCATATACACTGGAAAATACTTTCCAAAACATTTACTTTCAAATATTTTAACTATGCTATAGTGTTTTACCAAAAAAGCTAAATTTATCTCTTCAATGTTGTTGTGCAATAAAGACTGAAGCAGGGTTTCCTAGTACAAGCTGAGTCTGTACTGCTGCTGGCTTGTGTTTTATGGAGGCTTAGCTCTTACCTGATCTGTATGTTCCTACTGAAGATGGAGACATTATTGCTGCAAATGCTTTTTATTTAAAATGCATTTCATTAAAACCATTTTGACACAACAAATAAGGCAATTTAGATGAAAATTGGTTAAGAAACCACCATTTCCACCAGCTTGGATGGAGTCTTGGGCAGCATGGTCTAGTGTGAGGTGTCTCTGCCCGTGGCAGAGAGGTCAGAGCTAGATGATCTTAAAGTCCTTTCCAACCCTAACTATTCTATGATTCTATGACTCTGTCTTGGAGTCTGGTAGAAGACAGGACTGAAGAAAGCAGTTGTTGGTTGTTGCACATTTGTTACTATTGTTGATACTTAGAGGCTGGATTGTGAAAAACAAATTCTTTAACCTGTAAAACAGAGGCTCAGCCCCAGACAGAGCAATATCTCTGCCTTTCCCAGGAGCCCACTACTGCGTCACCTCCCGGGCCGTTGCTTAGTGCTTCTGACCTAGTAGAAATAATTGCTCTCACAAGAGAATGCAGTGGCTTACAAAGCATACTGTAAAGTTTAGATCTGGGAATGCTGGGAAAAATACATAATTTACTCTAATGTTACTCACTCCAATGTGGAAATATGATAATGTGACCAATCACATTCATTTTGACAATGGATGCATTTTGTCAAGCTAAAAGAAGTAGTCATAAAAATATATGGTACTTTACCGCCAGCCAAATATAACCTCAAAACCAGAGGAGATTAAAAAACAGAGAGCAGTAAGAACAAAAATAATGGATTCTCTGCTAGTATTATGAGTGATCTGCGTCGCTGGAACTCAGCTGAAATAGAGTTTGTTTGAATACCCCATCTCTGTGCACTTGTTAGGGCATTATTTGCACCTCTCTGAGCACACTGGCATGCTGTGCAAGGCCATGACCTGTACCCAATTCAGCCTCCTTGCAGAAAATCAGTGAAACTCCAATTTTTCTTGTGTTGAAGTCCACACCTGTAAGTGATCAAAAGTGAAGACTCAATCAGGCACTCCTGCACAAAACTAAGATCTGAGTCTGAACCCATCTGTAGTGTGTGGTTTCAGTCCCTTCACATTTGCTGCAACAAAAACTGTTTTAAAAAAAGAACAAATAAACTTGTTACGAGAGATGTTTGGGGTCACTGCACAAGCTGTTACACTTAGTTAGCTCCAACATGTTACTACAACCTGCATTTACAATCCAGCACAAATCAGCCTAGGGACTGGGACAAGGTACCCTGCCAGGAGCAATGGATCCCTCCATTTTTTGTTGTACCTAAATCCAGAGTAAGTTCAGCAAAACTTAAGAAACCACAGCTGACAAAGGAAGAAAAGGATATGGGAAACACTCATAGTAGAAATTTAATTTTTTAAAAGAATGTAACATATATAGATATGTATATTGCCCACCACTGTTACAGACCATTGGCTGGCCAAAGGCTAAATCAGCATCAGGTTAGCATGGTAAGACAGCGCAGTGGCTAATGCCCACAGAGGTGTCAGGGCTTATATCGGACCATTTCTTTTTCAGTTCATCCTTTCTGGTCTGGAACCAGCCTTTTTCATAGTGTCCAACAACTCACCCATGGCAACACAGCAGTCCTGAGCGATGGGACAGAAGCAGCCTTGTGGCATCAACTACCACAATGAGAGCAACCTCCAGGGAGCCAGTGGAAAGCAGAGCAGAAAAGCCTGATTCCTCTAGTGCATCAATTACTCTTTAGTGAACTTTATGAAGCTATTGCATTTTTTCCCTTTATTTTCTTCCCCTGATTAGTCCATATTCCACCACTGCTCCTGTCTCCAGCTGCCATCTGTGAGCAATCTACATTCCTAACCTCATTATTAATTTGTGTCATTTCTTGAAAACAGTGCAATCGTATACTCATGGTATGTATTTAATTCTGATTCAGGAGAGCTTAAAACGTCTCCATGTGTGCCTGCTTGTACCAGCAGAGTGTCACCAAACCACAGCCCTGGCTTGTTCTTACTGCTTGTATGAAAAAGCCTCTGCTTCACGCTCCCCATGGGACACAGGCCCTTTGCAAGGGCCCAAGCTATGCAAAATTTTTCTCTGGTTTTTTTTTTTTTTTTCCCTACGTATGGTAATAGCTTTTAATGAAAAGAAAAAAAAAAGTCAACAACATTTTCTACAGGAAAAAAAAAGAATCTTTGGGATGTTCTCTTTTTATAAGAAAACAATGCTTGCGAAACTTTTATTTTAAAAACTGTCATTGTTCATGTAAGTCTGCAGATATTTGGCATTATTTCAAATGCAATGAAATCTGTCTTTCGGCCATCCAGATTTACAGTAAAACAATCATTCCAGCCTTCAGACATCTCTGAATCCAGAAGGTTCTTAGAAGCACTTGGGACAATTCACCCCAGACACACTAAGCTGCTGGTTTACCATTTCAGTGGCAAAATAAGGACATATTTTAAACATCTTTTTCTCCCAAGCCATGGGGTTTGCTATATATGTATGTTCAAACAGCTCATGCATCAAATACAATCCCACCTCTACAGCAGGATCTTAGACCGTAAGGAACCAGTGCCCCTGGGAAATAAATACACTGGAAAGTCTCCCTTCAGCATATAACTTGAAGAATCGAATGTTACAATGGTTTTACTTATTTGTCATTTCTGTAGTGAGACTTCAGTGTCTGTGTACACAACAGGACATGGAACAACGTCTCAGGAAGACCACACTCAAAAGACCTCTCAAAATTCACCTCACCATAATAGGTACCACCAGCATCTGTGCTTCCTGCTCTAGAAATTCACATAAAACAGAGACAAAAGGGCACACTGCTGCCTTTAACACACACACATCCGTATGTGCCACATGCCACTTGCGTTAACATAATTAACTTAATTTGACAAACTGCATCTAGCAACAGGCACGGCTGTCTCAGAGCCTATCGCTCTGTACGGTGACTACTCCCCAAACCATCAACATGACAGAAGAACTGTGTCTAATTAACACTTTCTTAATACCTCAACAAATTACAAACCTGCTGTTGGGAAAAATAGTTTCACACTTCCTTATCAAATTAGGGCAAAATCACTCCTAATGAGCTAAAATCAATTAGTCCAACACCAAAATGAATGTATTTATGCTGTCAGTAAGAGCTATTTGCATAACAGTTTGCAAGGGCAGGGAAGATGCTATAGCTTTTCAGTGCTGCTAATGAGGAGCTGCTGCGGGAAGGTGCTACCAGAGAGAAAATTGTTTTGTGCAACCTTCATGCAGCCCCAGCTGGTGTCCAGGGCCAGAAGCATCACACGAAATCATGCAGGATTTTGTACTACCCAAAAGCCCAGGTAAATGAGTCCAGGGTTGCATCCTTTCTACAGCCCCTGAAGGAATGAGGATGTCCCTGCCACTCCTCTCTGACATCAAGGGATTGGAATTAGATGGTCTGTAAGGTCCCTTCCAACCCAAACCATTCTCTCATTCTATGATTCTATGATCATCACATGCACTGCCCACGCTGGTGACTGGGATGAGTTTTCTGGCACCACCACCATCTTTCACAGTGTTGATGGGAGACCTGGTTCTTTCCGCTTTTACCCAGAGAGGTAAATGCCTCTTCAATGTCTCTTTTGCCCACACAGGGAAAGATCAACAGCTGAAAATGATACATAGCAAGAAAAAAATGTCTTTATGAAAATCATACTTAGTTTTCTGTTGTTTAAAACTGGAATCAGATTAGAGGACTGGTTCACGAACAAACAAAACAGAGATAGACAACAATTGATTTTAATCATACTGATTTTTTCATAGCTACTTAAAACATCTTGTTGCAGTTCTGGTGTATACAGATGTATTCTTGACCTTGGAGTTAATTGCTTCAAAGCTGTGACTAATGCCTACATACCAATGTGTTTCTGCCTCTCTCTCAATGCCATTATAGTCATGCATGTAGAAGTACACATGTAAGAAGAAGAATGACACAATATGGACTGAAATAACAACATGTTAGTTGGTGCAGCTGAAATCTTCACCAAGACACTTGAGGCAAATTATGTCATCTTCTGAATTTAGGTTATCATACAATTGTTGGGTGGATAAACAACTCAACATCCTGTGACTTTACCCATCAGAAAAAGGATGCACGAGGGGAATGTGGGTCCACAAAAATAAATGCAAAGAGAAGTAACTACAGGAAGGGACTAGGAGAAGAGTAGAGACAAGCATGTTTTACGAGAGGAAGCTGAAAGGTGATGAAAGGGCAGAGCAAGGGCAGGGAAGGGGTATGGTGTGTAAATTCACCAGCAGCACAGCACCAGGGGATGGTGCTGCTTTCCCTCTCAAAGACTTTACAAGGACTGAGTTGCTCTAAGTCCTGGTCTTCTGCTGAAAAACTTTGGGGAAGGATACAATGGAGGGTAGATGAGGACAGCTCTGGTCAGCTCTTTGCAAGAATAGGCATAGTGAAGGTCTAATGCAACATGCAGTGGGAAAGGAAGAACCAGGTTTATCTTGAGTTTCTTTTAGCATACACATGCCCATGCTAACAAGTATGAGATCTGCTTATTCTGCAACACATTTTCTTCTTTAAAATAGAAATAGTCAATTCTATAGCTTGTGAAAATTTCATCGATATAAGACAGGACATTCTCCTCATAAAATAAAAACACATTTTCAAACACGTGGGCAGGGTGACGATCTGTGATGATCCTGAGCTTTTCAAAATGTCAGAATATTTTCCTAAGACAAAATATTGGTATTCATAAAAACCCATTAGGGTGTACTTCGTACACTTCTAGAATCACTCTTCATTGCTGGTTTCATTTTACTCAGTCTATTAAAAAGGCGTGTGCACTGGGGAGAATTTTAATCTCAAAAAAATGAAACAAACAGTCCCCATTTATTTAATGACCCTAAAAACACTTGTAGCAAATATGAAAAGTAAGCCAGGCTCTTCAGCAGGAAACACATCTGCATGGGCAGCTTTGGAAAAACACTGATATTCTTGGTGAACCCACACCCAAAGAAGTAATAACCTGAACAGCACAAAGCCTTTGGCTGCTGTTGGGTGTTAGTGGGTCCTGCTCACCACCCCTGGGCTGGGGTGTGGATTAGGAATAACTCGGTGTCAGCCAAAACCTCCCTGCTTTGGACATGGCCAAAGCAGGCACAGGGATACCTGTCCTTACAGCTTTGTGTAAAGCTGTGCCCAAAGGGCATATGGGTCACACAGCTGGTTAACTGCTCCTTAACTGACATGGGGCTACAGCAATGCTCGTGAATTGTGATGGTAGCATCCCCCAAAACCACATTGGAGGTCATATCAGAGAAATTTCTCCATTAATTTTTAATTTTCTTCTTTTCTTTGTTTCTTTGTACCACACACAGATTTCAGGAAAATACTTTTTACTCTATTTTCTGTAATTTTCTCAGCAAACAGAGCAAAGACTTCACCCACCATAGGGTTTCCATGAGCTTGGCTCCTGCCACGGGGTCTGCATGTGACTGCGTAAACTTCAGCCACTCCCAGTGTGCTGGGACTGCAGCCTGTCCACTTAACACAGCTTCATGCTTTCCCGGGCATCATACATCACCTGCCACTGCCGCACCAGCAATTTGAGCTGCTTTGTGGGAGCCCCACCAGCGAAGATGGCAAATCCCCTCTGCATGCAGAAAGCACATCAATCACATGGGAAGCATCCAGGTAATGGGCAGCATGGTATGGGTCCCTGGCTGTCACCCAGCAAACTGCAAAAGAGAAGCCATAATATCTTAACTTTGCTCCAGATACTCTCTGCTGCATTCTAAGGTACAAAGCTTCAATCTGTTTCTTATCTTTGTTTTTTATCTGGCAGCCACAGGGAAAGTGTTTACTAATGCAATCAATGCAGTCAGAAAAGTTTTATACAGACTTTCTGGCTTTTTTGAAGCCATCACTTTGTCATCTACCAGTTATTACTGGTAAAAAATTCTGGACAAAGAGGACAGTATATGTGGCTGGGTTTTCTTGGCCACAACTACATGTGCAGGTACCAGAAAGCCCACACTGGGGAATGTGGACATCCTGGTCCATGACACATCTGGAGACTCTTGGACAAATGTAGGAAATTCCCTAATCCTTCACAGGCGTGACCTCCAAATGGAAGAGGAGACATTAGTTGTTTGAAGAAAAAAAATAGTGATAGCTTACTGTAGAATTTAATGCAAAATAAAGTTTGATGGAAACAGATTTTTCCTCCAACATCACTCCACAGCCGATTGAAAGCTGGTTTCTCTCTGAAAAGAAAAAAGATAAAGTTTCTATATAATATCTAGGCCTAATGCATAATTTTTACATTATGACAGGATCTTTGAAAAATCATCTGAAATAAGGTTGCAAAGTAATGTCCTGGAAATTATGGGAGTCTTCAAGGTCAGTGCATAAATGAGATTAGAGCATATAAGCAGCTAATTAAACAAGCAAATATTAGTGAGAAAGGGAAGAATATAAATTCCTGAAGGACTGAAATCAGAGTGTTGCCCAGACACTTGGCTCTGTAACAAACGAGGTGAAGATGTAGGCACAAGGTAGACCTCTGGAGTGAAACAACCCTGACAATGCAGAGCATCCCACATGCCTGGTACATGCGTGTCTCTTGGGGCATCCTGGAAGACCCCATCAGCTACTTTCAGCAGCTTTTAGACGCCTTTGAAATTATTTCACTTTATACATGGAAAATTTGCTTGTACAAATGAGCTCCCAGGGACCCACCCAGGGCAGGATCTGCTCCCAGGATAAACAGCTGGAAAAGATGGTGCAGATGAAGTCAATGTGGCATTCACAAGACTGAGCAGCTCCTGTGGCAGAGGAGTCACCTGCCACAGTAATTAACACAGGACAAGCACATTATCATCTTCTAGGTGCAGTCATTCTTCAAATGAATAATTTATACTGGCACATTAAAGTATATTGCCTGTGATTTCTCACCTGTCACTGCCTGAGGGAAGCACATAAACCTGGCTTACAAGAAAGTGCTGCACAGACACCAATGGGCAGTGAATAACAGATCTTTTTGTACATTTACAGACTTTAAAAACTTCTACAGGGCAGTGAAAACATCCTTGCAAAAACAAATCCCCTGTTCATCACACCCTCACAGTGCATGGGAATACAGGAGTTGTGCTGGAAGATGTCTGGCAGCGGCTGCTGCTCCAAGATGGTTTGCAAAGCCTTGTAGATGTTTTGCTAGATGTTTACCCAGCACTTAACAGGACATGCTCGAGCACATGCACACTGCATGGGTTCACCCTGGCACTTTGCAGAAGTTTCATGTTCTCATGTGCATCCTTCCTCAAGGGATGCTTCAGGAGCGCTTCTGGATCTGTTGCATCAGGCTTACCTTGCATAGATAATTCCATATTTAGTGTCTTACCTTCCAGTAATTCTTTAGGTTGTAAGAAAATCTAAATCCCTGGTGCATGATGAACAAAAGTCAAATTTGATCATCAGATTCTGAACCTCAGATTTTGATCAAAGTCTTGTTGTGAGTCTGTGATGTATAACAGCAGCTGCTGCTACACTAGGAGGGTACCATGAACTCACAAAGTGCCCAGAAATTAATATGATGCAACTAGTCTCAGCCCTAGGGGTAGAAGGAGGAAAACCAAACACTATTGCAACTCTACACCCCAATCATCTCAGTTATAGGAGGAAGATTGCTTTTTTTGCCAGCTCAGAGGGAAAATATGAGGCAGTACAAGTGCCACAGCCAAAAGCAGGAGGACCAGGAGAGCTGTTGCAGTTTAACCTCAGCTGGCAACTGAGTCCCATACAGCCACTCATTCACTCCACCTAATGGAATAGGGTAAAGAAATTAAAGACTAAAAGTTATAAAAGTTGTGCATTGAGGCAAAGACAGTTTAATAAGTAAAGTAAAAGCTGAACACACAAGCAAAGCAAAACAAGGAATTCATTCACCCCTTCCCACGGTCAGGCAGGTGCTCAGCCATCTCCAGGAGATCAGGGCTACATCACACAATATGGTGACTTGAGAAGACAAACGCCATCACTCAAAACATCCCCCTTCCTTCTTATTCTCCCAGTTTTACAGGCTGAGCATGACACTGTACGGTATGGAATATCCCTGGGGTCAGCTGTGCCAGCTGTGTCCTCTCCCAACTCCCTGTGGTCCCCCAGCCTTCTTGCTGGTGGTGTGAGTAGCAGAAAAGGCCTTGACTCTGTGTAAAAGCTGCTCAGCAATAACTAAAAAATCAGTGTGTTATCAGCAGTATTTCCAGCACAAATCCAAAATATAGCCCATACCAGCTACTATGAAGAAAATGAACCTTATCCCAGACAAAACCAACACAAGTCAGAAGCCAAGTCACAGTAAATAGAATATGTTTAATGTTACCCAGTAAAATCTACTTGCCGTCATGATAGCCTCAGAGAGGTGTTGCATTGTTTATCTTGATGCACATTCAGCATGACACCAACAGAACAAAGCAAAATGTTTCTTTTGACGAGCTTTCTGCTTTTCCAACCTTTTGGGAAACACAGCAACAAAACTTCTGTAAGACACTGTGATCCTGCATCACGTTGAAATGCCATGAACTACCACAAGGCAAATATATCTTTTGTGCAATTTAAATGGCAATCAGGGAGCTATTTTTTCTGATTAATATATGGAAAGTTGGCGGTCACAGCAGGGGACTGATGAGGCTAATCCGTCAATGTCCTTGATAGTGCTACGCTTGATTGCTCCAAGCCAGTGGAAGCGCATAATGACGAGGAAAGGCTGTGATCAGAGCTGCGGCACATCGCCCCTTCTGCTCGAGTCATTTGGATGTTTGCACCTCAGCTGAGGCTATGTGAGATGTTTGGATGGGCTCTCAAAAGGGCACTGCTAATGAAATTAGGAGCAGGAGAGGATATTTATGTTTGTGGGAGATCAGACGCAGTCCAGAAACATAAGAGATAAAATTTAGGATACTTGTCTTTGGTAAAGGCTCTCTGTATGAATAGAGAGGGAACTAAACCTGAAAACATGAATAGCTCTTAAATTGTCCTTTCAGTGCTTCTGCAGCAGGTACCTGCCAAGGCCAAGCAAATATAATTAAATGCATGAACAACCACCTCGCTACCATTTTATCAGGGAATTTGTGCCCTCAGTGGGGAGCAGGAGAGGGGGCTTGAAGAGCTGCCACTGACCCTCTTCCTTCTTACACTCTGAGTGACTAGATGCTCATGGTTTCAAGAATCATAGGATCAACTAGATTGGAAAAGACCTTTAAGATCATCAAATTCAACGTTTACTCCATGACTGTCAAGTCCACCACTAAACCATGTCACTGAAGGCATCATCTACATGGGTTTTGAAAACTTCCAGGGATGGTGATTCCACCACTTCCCTGGGAAGCCTGTTCCAACACCTGATCAAAGGACGGTCCTGCCCAGAGCAGCCGAAGCTCTGCAGTTTGCTGGATCAGCAAATAGCTGTCATAAGATGGGTTAAACACCACCAGAGAGCCAAACTTGCATTTTCTTCTGCACCCCTTGAAGCCAGGCTCGTGTTTCCCTTCATTTCTCAGTGCTCGCGAAGGTACTGACAGTGTGAGCTAAGGGTGTTCAACACATTGCTGAGGGGAGTAGCTCGAGAGAGGACGCCTTCAACAGCGGAGCGGGGGGAGATCAGCGTCCAGGAGCCTCACCTCAGAGCGACGACAGCCACCGAGGGAACCTCAAGTCCTCGACAGGGCTTGGCCAGGAGCCGGCAGCTCAGCTCAGCTCAGCTGGGAGCTGACTCACCGGGGGTGGAGCCGGGAGCAGCGGCACCAGCCCTGAGGGGGTGAAAACCTGCCCAGGGACAGCGAGCGACCAGGGTGGGTTGAGGCAGTTTGTGCGGGCAGGGGAGCGCGATGGGGAGCGCTCCGTGTGTGAGCAGGACCCGCATTGGGAGCTCTGCCCCGGCGGTGGCAGTGTGGGCACCCAGACAGAGCCGATGAGAGGGGAGGCTGCAGGGCAGAGCTCGGGGTGTAGAGAGTATAGAGAGAGCCTGCACTGCTCTGGTGAGCGGAG
>JBCJKH010050999.1:0-12469 GCA_039877255.1 Loriculus beryllinus | reverse complement strand
GCCTAAGGTTCTCTACTTCTTCTATATTTATGGTGTCCATGCTTACATTATGCAGGGCTTATTCCTGATTCCTTTCTTACCCTAGACATGTAGCATTCTTTAACCTTGTTATCATGTTCAGCAGTATTTAATTTCATACTGTCTCAAATTCCAAATAATAAAATAAAAATAGAACCATGGCAGGGAAAATCTAGTCCATAAATGGAAGGACATTTCTCTGTATCACAAAAGCATCTCTGAAGTTACTGACTCCTATATAACTACTTGCACTGCAGTGTTGTACCTGACGGATTGCCAGAAAGTCTTTGCCAGTAAAGCTAATGATGCTCTGAGGTCACTATTTGCTTGTTCTTTGTCAGTACAGGCTTTTGGATCTTTCTGCAGCTTTCCCCAGTGTCTTCTGTTCAGAGAACTTTTTAATCTGGAGCAGTGTTAAATAAGCTGCTACTAAACTTTGGAATGTGATTTGTTTTGCTCAGGCATTTAGTTTTTAATTCTTATTCTTTAAAAAAAAAATAAATAAAAAGATACAGATTTTATATAGTCTTATGTTAGTTGTAAAACAGTTCGTTTTAAATCAATCTACTGATCTGCTTTGATTTGTTAGGTATATGAAGCCTAAGAATTCGAATTTTCTTGCTATTTGGGTTCCAACCATCGGACCTTATCTTGTGCTGAAATATTGAAAAAGCAGCCTATTTGACTTTATCATCACTTTTGTTTGTGGCTAGTGAAAATATAGCAGATGACAGATAAAGATCAAAACAGAATAACAGATATTTTAATTAAAAGTAGCATTTAAGAGTAGAGAAATGTGGTTTGTGGTTTTTCTACATAACCAAAGCTTCTAATATATAAACCTTTTTTTTTTATTTTTTATCTTAAAGCTATTTTATTATTTCAGTTGCAGGGAAATTATTTTGCCTTCTTTTTAAATCAGCTTCTACAAGTAAGGCAGATGGAAGCATGCTGTACAGGGGCAGGTCTAGTACACAGCATTTTGTTCAGCATTATCCTGCAAGAAGTTCTATTTTTATTAAAAATAACAATACTGTAGCATCACTGTGGATGCTTAGCAAAAAAGAGTTGGCCCTGTATTATCTTAAGGGTCAAGTTCAATTTAAAGAGGTATGCATTCACATCGGGGTATTTGGAGATGATAATCTGCATAATTAGAAGGAAATTTTTGTAGTCTTCCATAAGCAAAGATGACTGAAGGCAAAAGAATTTAGTCTACTGCAGTATGAGATTTACAAGGTACTCAGAATTTTCCAGTAGTTATTTCTCATTTATCACCTAGTTAATATGCTGCCCAGTTTAAATTAGCTATTAGCTTTATTGTCTTCCTAATTGCTGGTTATGTCTTTCTTTGACCAACTGCTTTACTGTGTGGAACATTTTCATTTGGAACCATAGGAGTTTTTGCGTTCAGGTGTGCTTACGTGTGTATATGCACTACAGAGACACGCTGGTTCCTTTACAGCCACTGTGCATCCTGCCAGTAATGCCAATCTCATTCATTCGTACCAGCCCCTTGGTCACTCAGTGTCATGTGCTTGAATATGTTGAGATTTTCCATTGTACTGGACATAGGGGATGTGGATGCATACCTCCGTAGCCTAGCAGAAAGGTTTTTTATTGCTGTGAACTAGCTGTAACGTCAGTGGCCAAATATGTCATCGATACTGTGTGCTAATGTCAGAGTGAATAGTATTTTCATATTATATCACTTTGCTCACTTTTACTGAATTCTGACCTGGGATATTTGTCTCTGACGTAGCTCAAGTAAGTCAGTGAAGTTCAAGATTATGATAACTCTTCAGCCTTATGATGTATGAAGAAATAATCACAGTGAGAGAAATGTAAAATTCTAATGATTTGAATGCCTTTCACAACCTTCAGGTTTGTTGGTTTGTTTTTTTTTTTTTTTTTTTTTTTTTTCAAAATTCAACCTTTGCAACCCTTTTGTATTAAATATCCAAACTCCATAGTTATTAAAATTCTAAATCCTATAAGGATTCTTACCAATGTTCTGTTATGTGAAGGCTGTTGTAAGTGGTAAATACATTATTTAGAAGTACACTTTTTAATTATGTACATAAGGGATTAATTATGTATGTAATGAAAATATTTGTTATTATTGAGTATAAAAATTTCTGTTGTCGATATATATACCTTTATATAATCTAATTATATAAAATGTAAATACTTCTTGAATCATAGTTAATGAAGTGTTTAGCAATGGCTAGGTATGCAGTTAGGACAATGCTAACTTAGAAGTCCCATCATTTTTATAGTAGTTAGTTTGCAGGCAATATGTATCATGATGGTATGGCAGCCAGTGAGCATGTGAATCTCTACATGTAACATATTGCAAGTATATGTTCAAGTGAGATGGGATAATTTGTAAAGAAAATAGTGTGACCCCAGCTTTTATTTTCTATCAAGTTCTATAGTAACATGGAGTTTGGTTACTTCTGCGTTGTTTCTCTTTCCTTCCTTAAGTGTAGATAACAGCACTGTAGAAGTAGAGACATCTAGAAAATAAAACCAAACCAAGATAGATCCTCTTTTTCTCTTGAAATTCATCTAAAGAAAATAATATACAATTTTATGCAGGGCAGATTGTATGAGAAATACAGTGAAAAATAGCAAATGATACGTAGAAATGGCATCTTAGGAATGGCATCGTAGGAAAACACGAGACACCTCCTTTTCTAGGCACTGGTTCTAATTATTCTAATAGTGTTTAGAAAATTTCCTTATCCATTCTTAGTCATTTGGTAACATTGGCCTATTTAGTGCAAGCATTTGTGTGCACTTGAAACTCCATGAGAATTTCCTTTACAGTAGGTACATCACAGATTTTCTGACATGAATTTGAAGACAGAAGTTTCAAATGTTACAATGTTACTCCATTTACTGGATCTGTTCTTGATTCAGTATTAGTGCTGAACACTTCAGTTCTCGGACTTTGTATTTAAACATGATATAAAACTGAATAGATGAAGATTATTTTTTAGTACTGGCATAAGGTGAAATAAGGGGTACTGATAAGTGGTATATGAACCTCATGACAGCTATATTTCTGAAAGGTAGTTAAAACATCATGATCTTTGATTTCTATGAAATTTTATGCCTTAATTCTTAATCTGACAGCCGGTATGAAATATTCTGTTTGTTGTTATTGCATTATAAATTTACACTATGTGCAAAGAATCATTCTCTACACTGACTAGAGAATGATCACTTCTTTTGAGCAGGCATACATATTTTATGAAGTTTGGTACCCATCTGGTCAGAAAACAGATTTATTTTTTTCTTTTTTTCCACTAGTATCGTTTTGTGGTGTGTCATTTTCATGACCATTTTTTTCCATAATTAATACATCTATGTATATCTTCTCATATCCTTTAAATATTTTCTTAGTGCAGTACAAGGGCTAAGGAAGATTCAATGGCTAGGATGCATTATATCACACCAGTTGATCAAACTGAAATATCTGATTCCTTTTCAAGTCTTATTTCATAGTATACTCATTTGTCTCTTCAGCAGTTATGGCCTGTGTCTTGTGACTCAGAGGAGCAAAGACAGGCAGAATTGCAAGTCTTTTTTTTAAACCAGCATCCTGCAGCATGAGTCAGGTTTTAGATCTGACTTTTGTCCTTCCTTTGCCTTTGTTTTTATCATTCGTCCTGTTCCATGGTTACAGCCTCTCAGAATTGCATATTCCTGATTTTAGTGCAGCTTGTTTCTGATGAATGCCAGGGAAAATTATACAAGATACTTACCTGTCATTCTTCAGGAGGCAAAAGTATTTTTTATTGAGTTGTAATGGGCAGTTTATGAAACAAGCCTCAAGTTTCCAACCTTCAGTTGCAACTCTCTGCAAGGTTAGCTGGCTGAGGCATAACCACTTATTTCAGCGGTCACTTATTTCATCTTGGTTTTAGTAGCATTAACAGTAAGGTGACTAAATATTCTTCAAAACTCAATTAAAAAAAGGCATATTTTGCAAGCTTTCTAAGTATGGGGTTTTGTATCTAAAATGGATTACGCAACTGTAAGAATAAAAACATAGAAAAACAATAGATGAATATTTTCCTTTTCTCTCTAGCTCTTTTTTCCATGAGATATGTATGAATGTCGTTCATCTTTCCATTCATGCTTTCAGTCTTTTGTTACAAAAAGGCACTGTCATCAGTTTGGTGCAATAATACTTTGTAAAATATGATGTTTGCAGTATAATACACTGATTTTATGTGAAGATCTGCTGTTCATTCACTACTGGGTATATTTCTGTTTGTCTTATGGAATACAACAAAGTCATTGCCTGAAATGGTATAAAGTGGCAAAGTTAATGTTTGCATATCTAGAGACTGTTTTTGTTATTGCTAGTGCCAAGTTTTCTGATTATCTGGCTTAATTTCTTAAGACTTTGAGACTAGGAGATATAAAAAAAGGTAATGTAACTACATACATTTCTTCAGATACTGAAGTTTGGTTTGTAAATTTGCCTTCTAAACAATTTAGTGAAATTAGTGAGTAGTAAAACCTTGAAGAATGCACATTAGTTTTTGTCATAAGCCATAGCTAATGCTACAGAGTTTCACCAAAAAGTAGTTATTGACCAACCTGCATAGTTTTTCAATTCAGACACATCAGGTTTGGAGGTTTTGGGGTTTTTTTTAATGAATAATATTTTTACCCTTTCTGAAACAGGACCAATGAAAATTTTATTGGCAGTTTCTCAAAGAAACAATGGCTTTTACATTGTAGTTTCAGGTGTAGCAGCCTGAAAGAGAGGGAATATAACACGTGGAATACTCTGTGTTGCCATACTGTAAAATAAATTTAGAAGTAATTTTCAAGGGGAGAATGGTCACTGCATATAGAAAAGTTACTTTTCTCTGCAGTGGGTTTCTCCTTGGCAGGTTTCTTGTATGTCATGTATTTTCTAGATTGTGCTTTTGGGCAGAAACGTAAGCAGATTATATCCACAAAAACAGAGTGAATCAGTCATCCCTGACTAACCTGTGCTTTAGAGGGCAATAATTTGACAACTGTCTCTCCAACACATTGGTTGTCTATGCCAAAGATCTTGCTGTCTTGCAAGATGATACGGGAAGCACCTAGCTCCTGTGTAGCCAAAGGTAAAGCGGAGCTCAGCTGCTGAAAAGCCTTGCTTTCTTCTCCTGCATATTTGAGATTGCTAGTTTCATATTTGGATGAATTTTAAAAGGAAGCTGCCATTTAATTGTGGCAGTACATTCATATTTGTACATCCATTTTGTATGCACAGTCAGGGAGGGTCATGGAGGGATATGCTCCAACGATACAGTCCTCTTGAGAATATGGAAAACTTCACTTGAAACATACTTTAAATAGCTTGGGTTCATTGAAGGTACAATGGGGTTTAACAAGTCATCATAGAGCTCTTCAGAACAGAGTGAATGTTGATTAGTTTGGAGTTAATACCTCTGAGCAGACTGCACACATCCCCAGTGTTTCTAGTATCACAAAGTTTAGGAGTTTTAACACCACTTCAGACCAGGAGATTGTCAACTATGTCCTTTACATGGGTAGGAATAAGTACAGAAACCATGGCAACAATGCTTTTTTTCTAATGGCATCATGTTCATCTGCTTAATTGCACTTCAGCTTTCCACTCAGACACTGATCTGAGCTAGATGATGTGATATCTGAAAGAAAGTTTTCTTGACAACTGAAGAAAAGAATTATTTATCCTACAGAGTGCAATTTTCTGTAATTCATTTTATATCTAATATGAAAAGTTTGGCCATGTAATAGGTAGTGTAGATGGTGGAGAATTGTATTGTCATGAAAAGCAATAAGCTGTTTTGTGTAATCAGGTTGTAGAACAAAATGTAAAAAAAAGGTATTCAATTGGAAAGAAGAAACATCTACACAGGGAAGTAATAGCAAGAACTTCGCATGGCTCTGTGACGCTGAATAGTGCTTCTCAGGAAAATATGTCATCATCCTGCTGTTGTTGTAATTTAGGTTCATATTCTTTAGCTTGTGGAACAGGTTTATTTTAGATTTATTTCCCATTTTATCATTTAATTCATGGTTTCAGATTTTGATGGATGCAACAGATTTAGCAGTGCACTGACAGAAAAGAAGAGGAAGATTGATAAAAATCTGGCTGTTGGGAGCTGAGATAAAGGAATACTGTCAAATTGCTAAGCCCTAAATGTAGGTTATGTAAGATAAACAACTCGGCTCTTGCTCATGGGCATTGTTTTTCTTTAGATGTTGCAGGCTTGCAAGGTAAATGGAATCTACACCCTAACATTTGCTCTATTAAGTACAAAGGGCACTAATGGTAGGTTTAAAATTTGATATTAACAAGATTATAATACTATTCAAGATAAAATACAAAAAGAAAGAAAAAGTATGCCTTATACGGTAGAAAAGAACATTCTTTCAGTTTGAGCTGTACAAGATGTGGTTAGTAACACAAAGAAGTACTACCTTGTTCAGATCTTTCCAACTTGAGAGGAATTTTTCTTGTGCTCACAGGTTAGATACGTCTCCATGAATATGTAAAGAATCTAAAACTATTCCTACTAGACTTGGTTGAATTTTACTATTGTGACTTTTAGGAACACAATCAGGTTGTTTGTAAGAACCTAGTGTAAAGATTACAATGTAAGGGAGTCACAGAAGTGGTTTGCCTCTGAATCACTCACTGCGTATTACTTGAAATTTGTGTGTACTGTTCTCCACATTTCTATATTTGGCATTATCGCGCTTTAATAACATTTCCAAAATACTTTGAAATTCTGTGCATTTCCTATAAGCACATGGTGCGGTCTATTTTTGTTTCTGCTTTGCATTGTACTCCAGATGGCACTGATACATGTTTGGTATATATGGCATATATGTCTTTGTAGCTCCTCTGGAGAAAACAAATAAGAATGATGGGCATATTCCTTGAAATGAAGATAGCTATTCAAGATGAAGTTTGTATGCTAAAGCAGGAAAGTTCACTAAGAAAGCATATCATATATCATGGAAGGTAATAGCTTGCATTCCCATTTTATTTTAAAGAGCTTTTTCTAATTGAACGAGATGGTAATTCACTGAACAAAAATCCGGTTTTGTGAATATTCACAGAGCATGTTTGAGGGAACTAATGCACTCTATTTTTTGTGCTTTTGCCTGATGGCTAAATGTTTTGGGGGTTTTTGGTTTTTTGTTTGGTTTGGGTTTTTTTTCTTCCTTCAGTAAAAAGCTGTCATTAACTGGGATTAGGTGAAGGGTTGTTGTGCGTGTGTAAGGTTTTTTTTCTATTTATTTCATCTGGGATAAGTCCAGGAAGAGTTGGCTGATTATGTGATCTCTGCCTTCTGCATACGAGCTTTACTGAAAGACAGATGTGTAAAGCTGCCAAAGAAAATAATACGCAGTAAACATGTACATGAAGTACAAGAACTATATTCTTTATGGAGTACCTGTTCATTCAAAGTGAACAGCATCATGTTTGTGGGGTTTGGATCGATGGGTGTGGCTCTTTGGTGTATCTGAAAGAAGCTTATGTGGTAATATCCGGATAGAAGATGGCTTTTAAGCTCTAATACATCACAGATCAGAGGAGCATCTGCACTGCCCGCCTGCTTCTGTAATTTGTTTTGCCCATCCAGTTTATAATACTCAGTCTATTTTGTGAGTCTGAGTTTTGTATTTGAATTAATTCTGTTTGCTTCATGCTAACAGAAATGGACTAGATTATACTGAATCATCATTTGATAACAACATGTAAAGGTGAACTTTGCATTATGCTGTGTTCAGTTAAATAAATCTGCTTCCAAAGAGAAGTTCTGTTAAAGACAGAACTCTGAGCTGTCTCTCCATGTTGTTACTGAATTAGTGAAAAGAAGGGTAAATGTATGACTGTCTTCATTATTAGTGGATGCTGTGACTGAAGAGTGGAACCGCAGTACTTATGTGCAGTGCTCCTGAAGCTGAAGATAAATAATCATGATTTCCAGCAAGATTTTAGTCTACCACAACCCTTCTGGGGGCACTCGTACTGAAACTTATAAAAGTACTAGAAGGCGTAAAAAATCTCTTGGAGAATTATTCCAAAATGGATATCGTGTCAAAGCTGGGCATAATATCCCTGAAAAGGAAGAACAACATACTTTTCGAAACTCCTTGGTGTCTTGCTATAGGGTCGGCTCGTACTGGGGTAAGGTCCAACTCTAAACTTCTCTTCAAAATTGTCACTTGTGAATTCTGTCTCTGGTGCTTGTGTTATTCTCTTCTACAGATAAATTTAATTTTTCAACTTCAAGATAATGCTTCATCATTATTTTGAAAGAATTCTCTGTAATGTGCTTAGTTCTCCTCATCACAGAGGTTTAGTGGTCACCAAGAATCAAGTAATTCAGTCTTTATTGATGGAATTATTAATTTATTTTTTTTTTAAGAACTGATGTGATTATTCACAGATGTAAAAGTAAGTTAAAGAAATGTGCAATGGAGAGATTTATTAGCAAGTCTTTGGTACAGTATTGTTTGAAAGTAACTAGTAAACAGTCTATGTAGATTTGGAACTTCATGCATTTTTATTGTCCTGGTTCATAGGGTATTGATGTTTTCAAGCTGTGGGCTGGTTTCTCTGCTTGTACATTTGCATAACAGAGGCAGGAAAATGTATCAGAATATTCTGGCTATGTTGCTTCCAAGGCATGGCAGATTTCTTTCCCTCCTGTGCTATTTCTTCTTGTTTTGTTCTTTGACCTTTCATTTTCAAACCTATCTATAATGAATGGAATCTTAGGTTGCTCTGCTGCACTGTGTGAAGACATTCAGGATAGGATTATTTTGCATCCTAAAAATGTCTCCTTCATTGTATGTGTCTCAGAAGAGGTTCTGATTTCCTACATATGGACTCTGGCTTGTTCAGTCTTCGGTAAACCATACAGTCTTAATGAAATAGAGGATAGAAGTAGCCGTTGGTAGGTCTGATGAGTGGGTGAATGGTTTGTCAGTAATAAAAATTAAATACAGAATCTCTATGTATTGAATCCTTCTACAATATTTTGGATATGCTATTGTCAATAACCGAGAAGCAGAATCATGGCAATAATGAAGGGTTTATGTTTATCATTGTTGAGAAACAGTGTAATGATCGAGGTAGATTTACCTCATGTTGAATGAAGAATTATCACAATTCCTGTTTCTGTTTTTGAAATCTTGTTGAAGACACATAAGTTTAGTTGTTGTGATTTCTCCTTTTTTTTTTTTTTTTGTTTGGTTTGGGTTTTTTTTGGGAGGGGGATGGCTGTTAGCCTATGGGTAATTCAGATTCCTGTTGTATAGTAATCCAGTTGAAAGCAGCAGAGAGACTGAAAAACTGTCACAGGAAGATACCATGCTTCAGCACATTTAAGACTGTAAAGTTAAATAAAGC
Source organism: Loriculus beryllinus (assembly GCA_039877255.1). Lineage (NCBI taxonomy): Eukaryota > Metazoa > Chordata > Aves > Psittaciformes > Psittacidae > Loriculus > Loriculus beryllinus. The sequence continues at coordinate 3,024 of JBCJKH010050999.1, read as the reverse complement.
TTGAAATAATGTTTGGGGAATTTTCTGTAAACTCTACAGAGAAAATAATTTTCTACTGTAGTTGCATTGTTACTGGCACATAGTTTACCAGTCATGTTTATATCGCTGTTCTTGTCTAGAGTATCCCTTTTACTGAGTCCTTAGTAAAGAGTCAGGAAGTGATAGCTGGAAAATATTTGCACCTCACAGAACTGCACAAGTACGTAGTGAAATTAATAAAAATGCTTCTGTTGTATTCTAGGTCAGTATTTCAGCATAGTATATGTTTCCTATTGCAGAGAGAATTTCTGCAATGTTTAAGGCTGATTTCATGTTTTTGAGCAGTATTTGGCCTCTCTTAGTGACCCTTCAAAACTAGACTGCAAGAAGTGGATATGAATCTCTTAGCTTTTTCGTGGACATGGTAACTGAAATAAACTCCAGCTTAGAAGCATACTTTAGTCATCCATTTGAAACAGAAGACTGACAAACTGAAGAAGCCCTTTGTTATATCTCTGTATTTTTCCTATGATTAGAGAGATTTCCTATGTAAATTGAATCTTTTGATACTTTTTTTTTAATAAACTGTAAAAGATTATATCTTATTCCAGTCAGATTCCATAGGAAAACTCCAATATAAAACTTCTTGCCAAGAAAAAAGTGAGTGACATTATGGAGACAAAGCAACAAGCACTTCTTGAGCATTCCATTCAACAATGTCCAAATAACTTTAGCAGGCTGGATCCTATTAAATGTGCAAAATTAGAACAAGCTTTCCTATAATGCATGAGACACCCTATCTAAGCTATCAATTATAGAATTTAAATGAAAAACAGTTTTATGGTTATTTCATATTAAAAGAAATTATTTCCCCCCACATATATAAAATACATTGCCAAATGTTGCTCTGGAAAGAAATGTGCATATTTGTATATGTAGCTGAGGCAGCTTTAGGAAAATGAAAATTTTTGTTAGTAGTCCTATTACAGAATTTTTGTTGCACAAACATTCATCAAAAATTTCTGGTCTTGGTGAGTTGTTGGGTCTGAAAGAGGTAGTATCTTCCTAGTTACACTAGTTATGTTTGATTTGAAAACAATCAGCATAGCATAGGGCATTGTGTTACTGTTTTTCTATTTTTGATTGATTTTCAGACAGGCTATTTTTTGCAGAGACTTTGTCAATAATTACTCTTGATTTATACCCATCAAAATATTTTTTAGTTAACTTGGTTTAATTTTGATCTTATGTGGATTCATAGTAAGCTATCTGAATAATTCAGGCCATTTTTAGTTTGATAGTCTCATTGCAACAAGGTTATTGCTATGAGGATTACTGTGCCATCAGTTTACAGATCTGTGTATGTTGGCAAGCACACTTCTGCGTGTCATTAATACTAGTACTAGATTGAAGTGCTCTCTGGACTTTTCCTCTGGGAATTATTCAGTTGTTTCATCATTCCTTTGATAAGTTTAAGGTGATACCAAAAATTATACATTTAGGAGCAAACTCATGTCATCTGAGTTTTATGCTTACAGTTTATTCTCAGCAGCAGCTTTTTGTAGTCTATTTGAAGAATAAGGCTGAAAGCTCTAAATTAGATGCAGTCTTCCAAAATGCACATAATTTTCTAGATGGTCAAGGAGCCGATGCTTTAAATATTTTAGAGTGACAAACAGATTCATTCAAAGATAGAACCCCTTAACTCCTTCACAGTCAAGCTTTAGAAATAACCACTCAAGAACGGGTTATTTCCCTTTCTCCCTTGTCTGGGTTCAGCTAGTATGAATGGATGTTGCCAGTAGAGTGCACAAAGTTCTACTGGGAAGGTGTGGGCAGTGCTGCATTGTAAGCTATATTTTGTCCCTACTATGTGGAGTTGCTTTGGCTGACTGACTCTTCATGTTAATAGTGTTACAGGGAGTAAGGCACAGTGAGTTTCACTTGCAAACACTGAAGTAACTGAAGCTTGTATGTTCAGCCCCTGAGATCAAGATATGGAAATAAAGTTACTTAAACCCACCAGCTGCAGCCCTGACATTGTCTGGTACTTTTATGTGTTTTGTTCAGGTCGCTTTTAACTTCTTCTCTTTTTTACACTAATTTGCAGTACTGTGGGGGCTGGTCTAGATGACCTTTCCTTCCACCCCAAAGTATTCTATGATCCTATGTAAACCATATAAAATGACATGATAGGAATCTAATAACAGATCTCTTTGGGTCTTGTAAAGTGTTGAATATTTCATTCTTTATTCATTTGCCATCATGAGAAAGAAAACTGATTTTAATTTAATTTTTATTCTTCATATTTGAACCCACACAAAACAGGTAATACACTGAGGTTTCTGAAGATCAAAATTTTATCCTTTCTGTGTAATAATTCATTTAGATATAAAAGAGGCCCACAAAGTCATGTCCTAGACAAGGTGATTGTAAGTTTTTACAATTGCAAACCACTTCTATTTGTAGTTGAAGTAAACTGTTCAGGCAAACTCTACAGTTTGGTTTATTTATTTATTTATTTATTTTATTATTTTTCTCTCCTTTTTTTTAAAAAAGAAATAAATTCTCTTCTCTGAAAGGATTCCTTTAAAATAGTGTAGGCTGTAGTAAATGCAGAACTTAATCCAAATGATTTTCTTCTTTCACAAAAAATACACTGAAGCTATAGTCTTTCTGCTCTAACATTTGATGTCTCAGCAACTAAAATGTACCTTAAGCATTTTAAGAGTTTGGAGATAGGGGTTTTATTGCTAACTTTTATGTTTCTCAGGCTTCTTTTTGTATCACTGCAGTGGGTAAGTTGACCATCTTGCTAACTTTGGATGCGATGCAAAGCATTAGACAGGAAGTAATTTTTCAGAAAGTTCCTAGGGAGTGGAGTAAGGAATATAGCTGGATGGTAAGTTTAGGGTTGTTAGTAAAGGTACTCTTCATCCCTGTCCGCCATATAGAATCATAGAATCAAAGAATAGTTAGGGTTGGAAAGGACCTTAAGATCATCTAGTTCCAACCCCCCTGCCATAAGCAGGGACACCTCACACT
>JBCJKH010050997.1:0-14692 GCA_039877255.1 Loriculus beryllinus | reverse complement strand
TCCTGTCCCTGCTTCCTCCCGGCCTCCCCTCCTCCCTGGCAGAGCATGAGACTCACAAAGTCCTTGGTCAGAGTAAAAGATTTGAGCAGTAACTAAAAACATTGCTGTTATCAGTTCTGTTCCCATGTCGAAAGTCAAAACACAGCTGCACCAGCTACTATCAAGAAGAAAAAATGACTGCTACTGTAAACCCAGGACAGACAGCAATGTGCGCTTGCAGCAAAGGTAGCCGACAGTATCCTGGACTGCATCAGGAGAGGTGTTGCCAGCTGGTCAAGGTGGGTGATCATTTTTCCCTAGTCAGCACTGGTGAGACACGTCTGGATTGCTGGATTCAGTTCTGGAGTTCCTGATGCAGGAAAGATATGGGTTTACTGGAGCAAATCCAGCAAAGAGGCACAGAGGTGATTAAGGGACTGCAGAATTTGTCATATGAGGAGTGGCTGAGATTTGGAAGAGAGGAGGCTCAGGGTGATTTTATCAGTGAATCTAAATACCTAGTGCTGGAGAGAGAAAAGAAGAGGGAGCCAGACTCAGTGGCATCCTCAGAAAGAAGGGTTCAAATGAAGGGACAAGAGGCAATAGGCACAAACTGACACACAGGAAATTGTTTTTAAACAGAATAAAATTTGATTTTTTTACTGTGGTGGTGGTGAAACACTGGTGTAGACAGACCAGAGAGGTTGTAGAGTCTCCATCTACGGAGATACTCAAAACGCAACTAGACACAGCCCTGGGCAACTTGCTCTTGCTGACACTGCTCTAAGCAAGGGGGTATGCACTTGGTCATCTTTAGATAACCTGTGATTCTTTCACTTAGTGATTTGGATTAATTTCAACAGCATATGAGCATATGAATATATGAAGCCTTGCGTGGCATGCTTTAGTGTGAGGTGTCCCTGCCCATGGCAGGGGGGTTAGAACTAGATGATCTTACGATCCTGTCCAACCCTAACTATTCTATGATTCTATGATTTCTTCTGGGTTCACTGGTTGTAAAGAGATTTCTGATGTTTCCAAAGTTTATGCATGCCCATGGGGCCTAAATATAATTTTTTCTTTTCTTTTTTTTTTTTTTTAATTTAAAAATATAACTAGAAGTGCTCATCCAGTGCGTGCCGTAAGATACCATAAAGAGTAGGCTGACATTTGGAACAGCCTCAGAAAAGGAAAGAGAGTGGGCTCAGAATCAAAGCCAGGAACAGGTTCCACTTGGACATAACTGATGATTTCTGCAATGGGGGTATGTCATTCACAGAGGTGGTCTCTGAAGTGACCAAATCCTGAAGGCTTTATAGCTTGAAATCTACTCTGAGTTTTGTCTATAAGCCTATTAATGGTTAGTGCATGTGCAGAGCACTGCAGATTTGAGTCATACGGGATATGTGCTGCTCTGTACTATCCTCATCTTCTACATTCTCCCTCATATATTCTGCATTGAGCACATGAAAACAGCACACCAGCAATACTTGTGCAGTGATGAAAAGCTGATAGCAACACTCTCACAGACTCTCCCTGAGTGACTGTCAATCACAGATACGAGTTATAAATTCATTTGTATGCACTGTCCACCCACAAACTTTATCTTGAGTTGTGTGCATGTTGAGTCACAGACAGGTAGTTCTTGTTCCAAGTCCCAGCTTCATTAAGCTGTGGGTAATAACAAAAGCTATTTCAGTCTCACTCTCAGAAATAGTGAGAGAAAGGTACAAATAATTTCTTTACAACAAAGCCCCCTCACACCAGTAGAAAAATGCGAACAGCAAGTTCTAGCTAGAAGTGCTTGCTGATTTGCTCACCCAGTAGGAGCTTTCATCCAGATCAAGAAATTACTGATGGACCCAATCAGCCAGATCACTCTTGTCTGCATGCTTGCTGATCTCATCACAAAACTGTTTAGAGGCCCAGAATGTAAATACTACATTTACAGAACATGTGTTGGCACTGCTCTAATTCCATTCTTCATTGCAGTTTCTACCGTTTGCCTGTCATTGATGTTAGGTTTGCCAGCCTTTAGTATTGTCCACCCTGTCCCCTCCTTTCCCCCTGGAGAACTTTCAGGCAGTCTCTGCTGACTCCCTCAGAAAGAAGTGTTCGAGTATGGAGTTTATCTACTTAGTCCAGTGACCACATACAAATACATCATTTAGCTTCTCTGAAAATGCCTTTACCTCTCCACTATTTCAGTCTGCAGTTGTCATTTGAGCCATTCGACTCCAGTGGGCTTCTTGGGTTTCATGTGTCTAAGGAAAGCTTTAATATTAAACTGGATTCATTTTGCTAGCTGCTGAGCACACTTTTTATTGTTCTTTCAATGTTCTTTCCTTTAATATGTCAGTTTATGATCCTTTCTGTGTTTTTCACTTGGAGATGACTTAAACGTCTTGTTTTTAATAATCTACTCATTAGATTATCTGAGATTATTGAGATTATCAGTGCTCATTTCCCTTTGCCAGTTCTCAAGTCTTTAGTTGATGGTATACACTGATGCTGTGCTGTGCATCCTTCAGCAAATTCAGCTCCACCTTTAAGAATTTACTGTTCCTAGATGCTCTTCTGTGTTTATGCTTCACAAGCTTCCTCATTTCTATGTCTCTGTCCCTTTTGAAACGGGGTGCAACTGCTGTGAATGCTTGGGCTTTTTCAAGCTTCTGGGAATTTTGAATATAAACACAGGAACAGCAACTGTAAGATGAAGATGTAGGACAAGATCTTCCATGTTAATAAAGACCAAATGAAGGGCTGCATCTTTTCAGTAGCCTCCCTGTCCCACAGGAGTGCTCCATGAAGCAGTACAGGTGGAGTTGAATGTAGTTTGTGTGGCATTCCAATGCTGTGGTGTCCAGACAACATGGGGGTTACCTGAAATACAGTTTTGGTTGTATTTCCCACCCTCTTTGCCCATCTCTCTCTCTCAGCATATCCTCTCTGTCAGGCAGGCAGTCTGCAGACTCAGTATTACAGACACTTCAAGATGGCACTTGGTCTATGCAGATTGTGTCACCTGCTGATTCCCTACTTTGCTAGTTTGATTTGATTGTAAGATCTCACTAATAGATTTCATTACCCCAGCACCAGCAGAAGTGACTTCTGTTTTTTCTGTATATTTCATATTCTGGTATGGAGAATATGAATATGTGTCTAGCATGTCGTTGTCTTTGCATAAGACTAGGCATTTGATTTCCCTCAATTTATTCATTGGTTATTTAGCATTTGTGTAGAAGTATGCAGTGTTTGTTTCTTTCTTCATCTCCCATTTAAAAGGCAATCTGTCTGTTTTCCATTCCTTATTTCTGCTGTCTGGCCTCTCCTGCATTTAAAAAGGCATAATTTCTAAGCTGTTGCTAACCACATATGGAGTGGTGTGTTCCCCACATCTGCTGCTCTTCAGTTCATAGCTTAATCAATCACAACCTTTATACGCCAGCAGTTTAGCCCTCAGTGAGTCCACCCATTTTACACAGGTTATTTTATATCAGAAGTGCTCCCAATTTCAGATAAATCTGAAATTTTCCTCTTTGTATCATGCTCTCAAACACACATTGAAAGTTTGCCCCTTTCTGGTCATAAAAAGGGCAGTGGGAGCGTTGGGAAAAGTGCTGTTGGAGAAGGTCATATCTTCCCTTCAACAAGCTGAATTTTGCCTGCAGAACATCATGAGAGTGAAAGCCACAGGCTCTTCCCTAGCACTTTTATTGAAGCTGTTCTACTTTGCATGTTTAAAGAAGACAAAAAGCTTTTTTACTTGAATGTAAAAGATCTTCCACCTGAATGAATTTGTATCTGCTTAAAAACATTGCCCAAATTACAAATGATGTTCTTTCATAAACCATTCCTCCAAACTATTGGTTTTTTGCAACAAATGTAATGCAGTACAAAATATCACCTGAGTTGCTAGCTTCCACAATCATAATTTGAGTTATAATCCTACACTGGCACAGTGACAACAGAAAACAGCTTTTGAGGGGATTGAGCATATGAACATTGCCAGTAGAGCTACTACATCAAGGCACAATTTCCATTAAATTTGCACAGTACACGTATCTGTACCTTTTTTGACGTGTTACAAAACAGTATCATTTACCACTTACTTCACAATTTTAAGCAGTTCCCTGAATGTTAAAGGACCACTTGCATTTTTTGTTGTTGCTCCAGGAGCATGCAGAGATCCCAGCAGGATTTGAAACCAAACCAACACTCAGAGAAAGACATTCCCTGCTCTCAACAGGCAAAGATGCAGACTGGATGTGTCCACACTTTCACAAGGTTTTTTTCTCAAACTTGTTTCTAGTATTTGAATAGGCCTTGTCTAATCTGAGTTTGAATAACAGGAGGACAGAGCTAGAGCCAGCACTACAGAAGCTGGCACTGTTACATCTGGGTAAAAAATGGAGGTTGGTTTTAGAAAAAAGGTTTGTAATTCCTGTTGTTATTTCTGGAAGTTACCTTCCATATTTCTGTGCAGTAGAAGAACCAGAACAGTCTCTAAAGTGCTATAATAACATCTAGCCTACTTATTACGAATTATGACACTTTAAAAGAGTCAAGTGTAAGGATCCCTAACAATAATAAACTCTTCAACCGCAATGAAAAACTCAAAACTTTGGAATTTGTGCCGAAGATTCATACAGAGAATGTTAAAGGATGTAAGAAATAGATAAAAATTCAACTAAGAGAGTGTGTGATTTCATCTTAAATTTACTGTGCAGTGCAACAGTTTCATAATGTGCCAAAAGTTAGGCTGTGGATGATGAAATGGGAAATCTAAAGCAACAGCAGAGAAAAGCCATTTTCCTTTGGTTCTCTTTTTGCTTAAAGTGAAATATTCCTTAATACTTAAAAAGAATTAAGTCCTTGACATCCAGTTAAAAAAGAAAGACAGCAAATAAAGTAAGTGTCCATAAAGAAAAGACCATCTAGGCGGAGTTGCTGCAAAAACAAGTCAAAAGTTATTGCTCTAAAAGGCCTCTCTGTATCCAAATCAGTTGCTGGATGCTTGTCACTTCCCTTTGAATTTTAGTGACTCTTTTTTTCATAGCCATATATGGAATTAACTCAATCAAACCAAACTTGAGTATATGTCAGAAAAGAACCACCTGGCTTTTAGCCATGCTCCTGGAAAAAGTTGCAATTGTCCAGTTTTCCTGTTCATTAAGCTACCTTTAAACATGACCAGGGCTGGTATTTTAAACTCAAACCATAGTCATATTCTAACATGAACTTAGCAGCAGAATCTAGGTAGGACTAAAATCTTTGTCTGCTAGGTACTCTGTGAGCACCAAGACTTTCTCAAAGTCCTCTGCCTCAGGAAATAACTCTGCTTCTGCAGCTCTTGTAAGCCCTCATTTGTTTGGTTGTTGGTTTTGGTTTGGTTTAGTTTTTTCTGTAAGGGCCTAGGTATTGCAAGCACCAATGTTGCAAGGTAGGAAAAGTGATAAACAACTAGTGTTCCCTGTTCAGATGTCACAATTTCAAAGTCACTGCTGGAGGGAGCGGAGAAGAGAAATTACCATCTCCAGAGTCTCTTCCCACTCCTGGGAGATGCTGGAGGTAGCAAATCCTTTTCCAGCATTCCTTTTGTGCTCACTGGCATGTGGATGTGCTCAGCCTAGCCAGAAAAACTGGATTACAATGTGTCGATTGCAATAGAGGGAGGAAGGTTGCTCATGCAATGTATTTATTTTGTGTGGTGAGCAGAAGAGAGATGGGGTGGAGATGTATGGATAGACAGGTGTTGACATTTTCTGCAGATAATGCTATTGTTATAAACGTATGGGAATAAAAGCAAAGAAGTCATCTGTTGATGAGCAAGAAAGACTTCTGCTAGAAACACAAGGCTCTTAGTCATGATGTTGGCACCTTGAAAGGCTTTTTTTGTCTGGAAAGACAAGAGAAAAGGCTCCTGTGCATTATTGTCAGTTCTGTGGTTGGGTCCCTCCTGTGTGCGAAATTCTGTATTTGGTTATCTCTCCAGGCATGATTGAAGTTTGCTTTACTATTAGGTGCTGCTTCACAACGAGCTGTAGGTATTCATGGGGACATTGTAATGTTTGTGATTTGCAATACAGAAATTGTTCATTGATTATGCTGTGGGTAATGCTGTTGCTCAAAGCCCTGTCCAGTCTGGCCTTGAACACTTCCAGGGATGGGGCAGCCACAACTTCTTTGGGCAACTTCTGCCAGTGCCTCACCACCCTCACAGTAAAGAATTTTTTCCTAATGTCTAATCTTATTCTACCCCCTGTCAGTTTAAAGCTATTCCCCCTTGTCCTGTCACTACATGCTCTTGTAAAAAGTCCCTCTCTAGATTTCTGGTAGGCAAGATGTTTGCATATTAGCTTTTAATTGATCATTTCCACAGATGACAAAAGATTGTACTGCAACTTGTTTTATCTGAAGGAAAAAAACCCAGCCCATCCCCAAAAAACAAACCCCATACCCCTCCCCCCAAAAAAAACCCAACAAAACAAACAGAAAACCAAAATGATAAAAAAAAAATAATAAGTATTTGTGTTCAGGCTTTTTAAAAAGTGCTCTTGATACAAACTGCCGTAAAGCTGCTATTTACATGTGATCTTCAACAACTTCCTATTCTTTAAACTTCTGTCCTCAAAACACTCAATTCTCGTTTGGTGCATAAAACACTTGAAACTAATAGTTGTACAGGTGTGAGTCTATGTGTCCTTATCTCTCTACTGTTCAGCTGACGTCAGACAGAAGGAATGCATTTCGTGTATCTTCTCTTACATTAATGTGCTCAAGGCCTGGCTGGACAGAGCCTTTGGTGATATGGTCTAGTGTGAGGTGAACCTGCCCATGGCAGGGGGGTTGGAACTGGATGATCTTAAGGTCCTTTCTAACCCTATTCTATGATTCTATGATTCTGTCATAGAGTTTATGTGTAGGGCAGGCACATGAACACAAAACTGTAACAAAGAGGTATGAGTGCAAACAGCTATCTATCCTATCCTTGAGCATTCTTTAATTTTTGAGTCAGGATGGGGGGCTGATCCTGTGTTATCCTGTATGGTATTTTATAAACAGATAAAAAAGGACCTCAAATTGGAAGTGCATATTGGGAAACATATATATGTTAAGATACCTTAAGAGAATCTCTATTAATATACATATTTGCTGATACATGTTCAGTAAATAGGATGCTGTTAATGTCACAGTTGGTCATGTATGGTCTGTAAATATGCCCTGAACACTATTAGTTTCAAGGTTAAACTCTTCACTACTCTCCATAGCAAAACTGGGATGGTCACTGACTACATTGAAAGCAGCACACATTCAGAAAGGTTCATAGGCATGCAGGGTTCACACGTGCTGTTCTTGTTGTGATGTTTCTTTTAAAAAGAGACACGCCATCCCACCACATATTTTAGTTTCAATAGCTTGCTTTTGTATCAGGCTCACCGGTGGGGAATTTCTGCCTCCCACTCTCTGCGTGGAGACTCAACCTTTGCTTTTCCAGAAAACAAACTCTTTCTGGTAGCACAGCATCGATTTTGCTGCAGCTACAGACCCCTCTCTATCCGAACCTTATTTCTGATTTTTCAGATAGTCCCTGCCTCGGCAGCCAGGTGTTGGTCTGTGGTTTCCAGCTGGAGAGAACATTTGCTCACTTACAGATGCCTGGTTTTGTTCATTTCTTTGTGCCCAATTCCCAGCTTGGCACACCCTCAACTTCTGCAGTCTTTGGATGTCCAGATGGGCATATTTGAAACACATAAAACAGACTTCACGTTGCTCTTCCCACATTTTTGAAAATCTAGTATTTCTTTTTCTGAATAACTGCTCTTTCAAGTCTAATCTGAATAGATTTTCCTAGCCAACTTTTTTTTTTTCTTGTGACTCTGCAAGTGCTTTCTTGCACAGCTGGGGTTTGAGCTGTACAGCCTTCAACAGGCCAGCACAGAATCCCCCAACATGCAGCTATAAACACCTTATTTTATTTTACACAGTTTTTGTCAGTTTCCCTTATTTCGCTTTTCCTCCTTCAGGCCAACTGGTTCTCTGTGTCTTTGTGCTTTTATTTTTGGTTTCTGTATCTTCTTGTAGACAGCATCATAATTTTCTCAGCAACAGTAATTTCAACTGCTCCCAGTTTCATCCCCCCTCCTGCCCCCTTTCCCTGGCAGAAGAGGATCAGACAATTGCAGTTTTAGCTGCTAGCTATCATAAAACTCGAAGAAAGCATGGCAACGCTACCTGGCCTGCTTCTGTTCCCTCGATAGCTTTGCAAAGGTCCAGTCAGCAAATTTGCAGAGGCAGGTTTGCAATGAGGTGGGAGGGATGAGGAGGGAAGGAGGGAGGAAGGAAAGAGCAGTGGTGCCTGGCTGTGGGGTCCCTGATGCTCCCCATGGTGGTGAGGTCCACTGCCCCGTGCTGTCAACCACTCCCTGACTCAAGGGCTGCTGCAGCATGGAGGGACCCTACAGTAACACCAGGCCCCTCAGTTGACCCCAGGCAGGGCAGCAGCCCCTGTCCCTACCCCACAGCCCCTGGCCTGGCTCCCAGTGCTGTCAGGGCCGTCACGTTGAGCATGGCCAGCACATGGCCTCACAGCCCGACAGGAATGAGTATCACAGGGTAACCTTTAGAAATTGTGTTATTTCAGCAACTTTTAAGCATTTTACTTCAGTATGTGCTGTCATTAATTCTAATTTATATTCTCTTCACTTTTTGCTTTGTCTTCACTTTTAGCACTTTCACCTTCCCTTTATTTTTAAAGCTTTAGTTTTAACTTTAATTACCGAGTGATAATTAGGCCTGGTTTGCTATTTTTAGTTTCTTTTTCCTCCTGTTTTCACCATTTATTTCACCTTTTTCCCCTTCATTCCCTCCCTCCTTTTTTAACCCCTGTCCTCATTCTGCCTTCAGTTTTCTTCATCTTTACTCTTACTTTTCCACTCGCGACTCCCCTTCCCTTTCCCGTGTTTCCCTCACCTCCAGCTCTAACCCGCTATGCCGGGCTGGCCGGGCCCCGCCGCTCTCTTCCCCGGTGTTCCGACCCCTCACACCCGGCCACCGCCCGGGCCCGGCCCCGCCCCACACCTCGCCTCAAACCCGGAGCCGCTCCTCTCCTGGAAACAAGTGACGCTGCCGGAGCGGGCCAATCAGGGCCGGCCGCTTGCTGTCCTGGCCGCTTGCTGTCCCGGCTGCTCGCTGTCCCGGCCAGCCGGCGGCGGGCGCGACGCTCCGGCAGCTCGAGCCCGGCACCGCGCCCGCTTCGCGCAGCTTGCGCGCTGGGCGAGGATGGCGCGGGCGGCAGGGCTTTGCCTGCCCTCCTGCGGCCTCGCCTGCCTCTTCCTCGCCTGGCTCCTCGCTTGCTGCGTTGCCCGTCGGGACCCCTCAGGTAAGGCGGGCGCCTACCCTGCGAGGGGGAAAGCGCTGCGCGGGTGCGCCCCGGCGCAGGGGATGCGGAAGGCCCGTTCCCACCCCGGCGGGCGCTTGTGAGGGAAAGGAGGCGCTGTGACGGGCCTTCCGCCTCGACGGTTCCCGGCTCCTCCGTGCGTTGCGCTAGGAGACAAAGTCCGACTGCGTGGAAACAACGTGCGAAACTTACGAGGAGGAGCAAGAGAGAAAGGAAAGCAAACCCTTACGGCTTCTTCCTGGGGCGTCGCGAAAGCAGCCGCTGCCCCGCCGCCTCCCGGTGCCACGTTCCCGGTTTCTGCGGTGCCGAGGCAGCGCCGGGCGGTGCGGAGCGGTGGGAGGGAGGCGGGCCTTCGGCATGTTACCTCGGGAGGAGAAATAACCCGAGCTGAGGCAGGGCCTCTGCAGGACGTCAAGTGTCGTTTTCGTTCCCCGCTCTATGCGCGGGGAGAGAGGAAGAAAGCTTACTCTTTTAGAAAGCAGGTGGAAAAGTTTCACGTTGAGCAAGCTCTTGCCAGTCAAAGGTCGGTGAGAGCTGCTGGGAATGAGGTTGAGCGCTTTGCTAAATAGTTGCATGTCACATGTTTTTATGTCTTTTGACAGTAATAGGCTCGAGTTTGTAGCTAAAGATGTCAGGTGAAACTTCATGGCCAGAGTACGGAACTGGAGTGATTGAGCATCAGTGGTAGTAAGTTGCTGTACAGAGAGATTTTGTGAGTTACCAGCAGCAGTTCTGACAGGAAAATTTTAAAACGTGGTTTTCTTTTTGGTGTCAGAATGAGGGTTGTGAAAGGAGAACAACGAAGGGGAAGATCTGAGAAGAAGCCAGTAGTGTTACAAACAACTGAAAAGAAGAAGAAAGTCTGGAGAGGACAATAAGTAGCAGAAAGCAGATATAGTGCTAAAAAAAGCACAGGATAAAAAGCAGGTTTGGTTGTTAAAATGTCTTATGTAGTTAACAGGATGAAAGAGATGGTTGGTTAAGATGAAGTAATTAGAAAAAGTCACTCCTGTAAGCAGCTAACTTAAGAGATTCTTCTTTACAGTTTGACCAGCTCAGTACTAGTTAGATACTGTTTGGCACATACACAGTAGAAAATTCACTAGTATACAGGGAAGTAGTGGTAAAATTTGCAGCATAACATCACTGAATATTTTCCTTGCTGTTCAGCCAAACCTGTTATTAAGCCATATTAAAAAAACGCAGTAGGAATGTGATTGGCAGTGTGTTACTATTAAACACAAAACACTACTCAGCAGATTCCTTAATTAAAACAGCAAAGTAATAGCCTTGTGGATCTTGCACAGTCAAGGTCCATTTCAACCTGGTTAGTGGAAGTTTTGTACTGTGGTGCCATATTTATTGTGGCATTAAAATAGATTCAGGGCTGCTTTTTCTTGGTTAGCTAGACCTACAGCCACTTGTCCAAGGTGTTCTTACACTGGTAGGAGTATCAGCTTGTATCAGTAAAATGATCCATATATTTTAAAACTCGTATACTGTGCTTTATAAAATTTTATTATTTTTCTCTTTTTAATAACAAGCTACATCACAACTGAAAATAAAACTAGAGTTTCTCTACCATTTTAAAAATCTTTGTGTGGCATCTTTGGTGGGGTGTTAATTTTAAAACTCCCAAAAGCAAAGCCAGTTATTTTAGTAGTACTGCAGCTGCACCCACAAACCGGGTCACATGTGACCATGTCATGCTGTATATTGCATATGATATGCAGTTTAAAAAAATATAGTGCTTATTAAGTGAAAATCATTATTATAGTGTATAGCAGCAGGTAACGTGCAGATAGGTATGAAGACAACATTCTTTACCCAGTAAGCTTGCAAATTAATCAGGGGTTGATCACTGAATCATAGAATCAGAGTAGTTAGTATTGGAAAGGAGCTTAAGATCATCTAGTTCCAATTCCCCTGCCATGAGCAGGGATACCTCACAGTAAACTGTGTCACCCAAGTCTCTGTTCAACCTGGCCTTGAACATAGCCAGCAATGGAGCATTCAGAACTTCCTTGGGCAGCCCTCCCTAACAGTAAAGAATTTCTTCCTTATATCCAGTCTAAACTTCCCCTGTTTAAGTTTGAACCCATTACCCCTTGTCCTATCACTTCACTCTTTAATGAAGATTCCCTCCTCAGCATCCTTATGATACTGGAAGGCTGCCATGAGGTATCTAATCAGTATGTGTTAAAATTAAAGGGGGAATTCTCATTGATAGGATTGAACTTAGAAAATAGCCTCATTTTATCTCCCCTCTTTTTATAATGACTTTGAAAGAGAAAGTAAAGAATACTCACAGAAGAGTAGGAAAATGTGGCTTATGCGAAAGAGATAGTATAGTGTACAAACGGCTGTACTTTTCTGGTAGTATGTCTCAATGTGATTACACTTTAAAAACTTCTGTGAAAGTGATACTGAATGATACGTGGGTATTTGTTTGTTCTTATGCAGGCAATGCTGCTTTTACCATTCGCCATGATACATTGAACAAGTGCATACATGTTAAAAACTCACGGATAGTGATAGATGACTGCAAGGAGACAAGTGAAGCTTTATGGAAATGGGTATCCCAGAATCGCCTCTTTCATCTGGGGTCTAAGCAGTGCCTGGGACTTGATATATTCACTACATCACTGTCTCGCCTGAAAATGGTTGATTGTAACTCAGAACTAATGCTGTGGTGGCGATGTGCAGATGCTTCCATCCTTGGTGCATCTCAGTACAAAGTGACTGTCAAGAGTACCTATGTAACTGCAAGCATAAATGCAACAGACCAGTGGCGAAGCAACAATTCCTCTGATGTTATATGTCAGTATCCTTACCATGGTAAGTTTGCACAGGGGTTTGGAGGACTTTTCCTTTTTCCTTTTTTTTTTTGTTTCTTTTCCTTTTTCTTTCTTTTTTTCTTTTTTTCTTTTTCCTTTTTTTTCTTTTTTTTTTCTTTTTTCTTTTTTCTTTTTTTTCCTATTTCTTTTTCTTTCTTTTTCCTTTTTTTTTTGTTTCTTTTCTTTTTTCTTTTTTTTTCTTTTTTTTGTTTAGAGCTTTTTGCTGTATGTCTATGGTAGTAGATTCTTAAAATTCATCCTATGAAAAGACCAATCAGAAAAGCAATATAAAGTTTTGCTGTAGAGAGATACTGATATTCAAGTATGAAACTTGAACTGGTTTTAATAAAAAATAAATATTCACAACTGAAGAAGTTGTGTTACCAAGTGGCTTTCTTTCAGTTTAAATCCCCCCTCACATATTTTAGTGAGAGCTTATTTATGAAATATCCATCACCTTTCATCACAACTGATGCTGCCCTCTTCACAGCAATGTGAATTTCACTGTTAGTGGTGTTTGAGGACATTTTCTTTGCTGGTAAGCTGTACAATCAAATTCAGTGAATGCTGCAAGCTTGGATCCTTTTGGACTGTCAGGAACTATCCATTTGCTTTGTTCTAGTAGTCTGTTTACTTGCCATGGAAGCCAGTCTCATCTGAAATCTCATGCTTGTTGGAAGAAGTGGTGGAAACTTGCTTTACTTGAAGAGCAGAATTTTCTTTGTATGTGAATTGTTCGAAGGGGACACTCTGAAGAGCCTAGTAGACTCCAGTTTGAAACATTTGTGTTTGAAACATGTATGTGTAGATTCCTAGTGCCTTGTTCTGTAGTGCTTGGTGCAAGCCACCTGGCTTTCAACAGGCCAATGTATTTTTCCCTGACTTACCAGGAAAGGGGAAACAAGTTTCTGCTGTGTTATCCTTACTCAGAAGAAAAAGTACAGAAAAATATTTTCCTCTCATTTCTTTATGTTCTGGCATTGCTGTATATTATCTGTAACAAGGTACAGTGTTTTAAGACCATGAGTGTGATTTGCATGCTTTTAACTTAATATGTCTGGACATGCAGTAATACTGATTTGCTGTCCTTTCCTCCCTTAGAAAAGTTGTATCTACTTCTTTAATTTTATTTTATTTTTTTCCTGCAGAGATTTATACCAAAGATGGGAACTCCTATGGAAAACCCTGTGAGTTCCCCTTTCTGTATAATAAAATGTGGCATCATGACTGCATTCAAGATGAAACACATACGGGTGGAAAATGGTGCGCCACATCTGAAGATTATACTCGTGATGGAAAATGGGGAATATGCTTACAACCAGGCATGTTTGGTTTCTAAACAAATGTCCTAAAAGTGTTCTGTGACTTCATGTATGTTTGGCTTCACCTTGGTGTAGCATGTTGCTGTTAAGCTGAGTAAAAGCAGGTCCCTTTTCTATTGCAGCATTGACAGGACAGTCACTGCACACTTACTCTGTAATATATGTGATTAGCAATATAAAAGTTGATAGACCTTCAGTATTACATTTTTTCTTTTGCAACTTTCATGATGTTTCAATATAGTTGTAGTTACAAGGACTTTCTGCTTCCTTTAAACAGAGGATGGTTGTCATGATATCTGGAAACATGATCCAGGGTCTGAAAGTTGCTACCAGTTTAATACACAGTCTGCTCTTTCTTGGAAAGAAGCTTATATTTCATGTCAAAGGCAAGGGGGAGATTTACTTAGCATCCAAGATGGATCTGAATTAAGTTACATACAAGGTAGGTGTAATTATTCATGTACCAATTTCAGGAAATCTTGATAAGTTAACAGAAAGTGTAGACAACATTTTAATTTCTCTCTTAAAATTCTGGTTTAAAACTTGATTGTACTTAAAATGCATTGGTGCTTTCATCTCTCTGGCAACAATAAGCTGCTAATATCACCTTAGAGGCTTCTAAAAAAAATGTGTGTGTGATTTTACTATAGCTGTTCGCTGTTGTTTATATTTATAATGAGGAAAGTCCCCAGAGTCTCAGATATGGGCCAGAATAGCAGTTAGTGTTTCAGCAGTATGTTGCCCACTTGTTGCTATGAAATCATCTTCACTGATGTCCAGTCTTGGCGGAACTGTCAGTGTGCCTTTGGGAATATAAAACCAAAGGACAAACATCTGAATGCATTGGAACTTGTGTGGGTGAATTTCTCTTCAGTTCAAGAAAGTTTGCATGCCTGATTATAGTAGCAATCTTTCTTTCCTCAAATGCATGTCCCTTCAGATCACATTTTTAATTTAAAGGAGACCAATTAAAGATGAACATTTTATGCTAATTGTTTTCTTAAAAAAACCCCAAAACTCTCCAGCTAAGGATGACATCGCTGAGATCTTTTGGATTGGCTTAAATCAACTGGACGTTTCTGGAGGTTGGCAGTGGTCAGATCACAAACCTTTGAATTTTCTCAACTGGCATCCAGGTAATGATTCGGGTGGTA
>JBCJKH010050995.1:22146-44957 GCA_039877255.1 Loriculus beryllinus | reverse complement strand
CCAACCACACAGCTTGGTGTCATCGGCAAACTTGCTGAGGGCGCACTCAATCCCACTGTCCATGTCAGCGACAAAGAGGTTGAACAAGACCGGTCCCAACACCGATCCCTGAGGGACACCACTCGTTACTGGTCTCCAGGTGGACATTGAGCCATTGACCACAACTCTTTGCGTACGGCCATCCAGCCAGTTCTTTATCGACTGAGTGGTCCATCTGTCAAATTGATGTCTCTTCAATTTAGGGACAAGGATGTCAGGTGGGACACTTAATTCTCTTTTGTTTTGGATACTTCTGTTTTTTTCCTAAAAAAACACAAAACAATAAATTGTTTATCATGATCATAGTTAAAATGTGTATTTTTTCTTATAGATCAAGAACTGAATAGACAGTTTGTAGTCATTTGTCTACCATTTCTGTGTGGAAATCAATTCTTAGTTATCTTCATGTGGCTTGTCTGGATTGTGGATTAACAAGGCTGGGGATGCACTGACCTCAGTTTATTTACCGCGTGGAAAGTTGACTTTGGCCCACTAGACTGTATTGATTCAAGCAAAGTGTTGCATGAACATCTGTCAAATCCACGTCTGCCTCCATTTCAGCATCAGGTTATCTGCGTCACGGCTGTGTGGAAGCCCCTCCAACAGCCTCTGAAGGCTCTGGCAGCAGTGTGCAGAATCAGCTGTTGTGATTGGGCTCCTAAAGGAGCACTGGAGAGAGCAAGGCAGAGATAGAACACTTCTTTGTACTCTTACCTTGAATCAAGCTGGGCTTCTGTATTCTCTGAGACCTATGGTGGCAGCCCCCCAGCTGTCTGAGGCAGGGAAAACAGTTTTCTTGGCCCCTTAAACAACCAGATCAGGAGGAATTTCCAACCTTAAATAAGTTAGTTAGTTACTAATTAGTTTAATTTATTTACTATGAAATTGGAGTAGACTGAATACACTGTGTTTGTAGGCAAGGCTGCTGCTGGCTTCAGCAGAATGGTTTTACTTTTTGACTTCAGCAGCAAACATGGACTGCTTGACCATAATTTGTATTACTTTAAATTAATAGAATGTGGTGACTTTAAGCTTTAATGCAGGTCTTCAGTTCAATTTTAAATGTTTAGATATTTAAGTAATAGACTCATAGACTCATAAGTAATTACGTATTAAGACGGTATCAACAAAAAGGATCTAGATTGTTTCATTTAATATAGATTTCTATTTACCTCGTTATCTTTATTTTTTTATTATTGTGAAGAGATTGTGATTAGAGGTGCTATCTCACCTATAACTGTGCTCTTGCACTCTTGTAATCAGTCAAACCAGCAATTTATGTTTCTGTTGAAAGCAGGTGAGAAGTCATTAACTCCTGTGTTGCACCCATGCATTTGTGTATCTTTAACTTTCAGGAAGTATCAGCACTTAAAGGTCCTGAGCTTCCACAGAAAAGCTAGTGCTTTCAGCACTGGACATGAGTGCCTAATGCCTTGAAGAACTAAGTCCCAGGAGTTTGAACCTGTGCACACTGAAGTTGTTGGCCATATTCACATTGGCTTCAATGTGGCAGTTGGAATCCTGGGATAGCAAGGTTATTTCTCCCACTGAATTACTGGTTCTGTTTTTTTAAGGTATTTCCCCATTCTGCCACACATGTCCAAAAGCTGTTTATCTCTCTGTGTGCTTCTGGAAGTCTGTTTTTCTGGATGACCTATTTTTGCAAGAATCAAATGCTTGTGACATCAGGAAGGTTTTATTTGCCTTTGCTGGGCTGGTGTGCTGACACCATTGCAGTGAGAGTGCCCATGGTCAATGGCAGTGCAATCCTAGCTAAGTAAACTCACTTCCTGCCGACTCTGCAGAAGCTCCCATATCAAGCACTTAGTAGCAGCATGTACTTGAGAGGATGGGCTCATACAGGCATGTTTTCTATTAACAGAACTGATTCCAGGGCTAACTAGCGAGCATAGCCAGTGCTGGGGTGGAAGAGAGGAGCTGCTGTGCAGAGCACATTAGTAAAGAAATAAGGACACCCTCCTTTTGTCCTATTAACCTGCGGCTGAATCACATGTAACTCATGGTTTCCTCTGTAGTTTCATCTTACTCAGCTGAAAAAGTTAAGGGTGTGACGGATCAGCAGAAGTCAGGTGAGACTGGATGGGAAGGGGAGGAGTTGCTCTCATTTAGATGTCTTTTTTTCCAAAAGAGAGTTGGTCACACCTCTAATAGCTAGACTCAGCTGTGTTTTCAGGTAATCTTAATAATAGGTTGCTAGAGTGCTTGGCTTGTTTAATCTATTCAGTAATTAGAGCCAGCACCATAGTCATAAAATGGAGCGAGGTCTAAATGAAGCATGTGCCTTGGCTCCAAGTAGAGCTCCATACAGCTTCCTCATATACAGCTTCCTCTTGGATAGGACAGAGCAACCATCCAATAGAGCAAGTATATGTGGCAGTTGAAGATGTAAAAATGAGCATAATAAGGTCATTTCAGCCATGCAGGTTGAGGAGACAGAGCTGGAGTACTCAAGCTGGGTCAGTTCTTTCTTAAGTCTCAGAGTGCTGAGAACTTGTGGTTTTATTTAGTATTAAGGCTGATACCTCCAGCAATATCCACATGCTGAGGCAATGTTTTTAATGAACCAGGAAAGAACTTGTCTACTGAATCACTGATATCCAAACTTGAAGAACTTAATTGTTTTTTGGAAATCTGAATACAATTAAGGATAGTCTTTTCATTAGGTGTGAAATAACCACAGATGATGAGACTCCACTTACATAACAGTAAAAAAAATAGACTTGTTTTAGTTTGCTGCCACAGACTCTGAAATCTGCAACCTACAACAGTATGTTGTTTGTAAGGACTGAGAAGGTGATGAAACAAATAATGAAAAGAAATGTGTATATAAAATAACTATACTAAACATAAAGGCACCATTAAGGTTGTCTTTATATTTAATAAAGTTCCTGAACCAGAAGCTGCTAGAAGCTGGGAAAATATTCTGGAGGGCAGACCATGCAAGCTTGTGCTGTCATTAACCCACTGGCCATTGTCAGATACTGAGCTAGACAGAGTTTTGATGTGATCTAGGATGGCTGTCTTCTGCACTGAGTCTGTTGCTTATCTTCTCTGGACACCACAAGCAGTTGCATCAGATTAGAAGAATAGACAGTGGGTGTCCCAGAGTGTCCCAAGAATGTTTCGTTGAAAAAGCACCAGGTAAACATTGTATGAGGACATGACTAGTGAAGGAAGAGCAGAGGGTGGAAATTCAAGGAAAGGCAAAAATGATTAGTAATAGAAAGTGTGTATTTCCCAAGATCTAGAATGTAGTAAGCAAGATCCCCAGGGATGAATGCTGTTTAGTTTCAAAAGTAGACTGAGTAAGAGTTTGGAAAACAGTAAGAGAAGTGCTGTCACGTTTTCATCTGTTGACCTACTCATCTTTTCTTTACAACATCTGTTATAAGAACTGCTTTGCAAATAACTTGTTGAGTGGTGGGGTTGTTTTTTTGTTACAGCAGAAATCATTCTACTCAGACACTGACTTGTCTTGACTCTTGTTTTTCAAGCAGAGATGTACCAGAACATCAGCAGAGTCACAGGGGTTACCCAATATTTGCCTATTTAAGTGTTCACAGTAACTGCTGGCAAAGGGGAAATGCCTTTTCTGGCTACGTAGTACTTTCATCACACTTACTGGATTCAGAGTAGTGATAGAGGTGTAGAACAGCTATAGAGATCCAGAAAGAAGGACCCTGAGGCCTTCGTGTTATGCTCCAGTTCTGTGCTTATGCCTCTGTTAATCTGCAGTTAGGTCCCATTACATTGGTCTAATTTTTAAGAAGTTTACCTTAAATTTAAGTATTGGCTATGCTACAGAGTTCTGCTGTAATTCTCTGCTGTAATAGATGGATATTACTAGCTTAATTTTGTCAGTATCAGAAGATTAAGGTAGGAAAATAGGAGCTGGATCCAGAGTTTTTTACCTCAAAGTAACAAAACTCTCCAAGAAAAATGTTCTATTGACTTGCCAATGAGAAGCATTACCTACACTGAAGTGGCAGCTTTTACCACCATGGTGGCATCAAGCTGATGAGTGGTAATGGGTACAAGTTACTCCTGGGGAGATTCCAGCTGGACAGAAGAGGAAAATTTGCACAATGAGAACAATCAGCCATTGGAATAATCTCCCTCAGGAAGTAGCAGATTACGCAATCTTGGACACTTTTAAGATTTGGCAAGGCAGGCTCCTGGGACATCTAATATAGGTCATGCTTTGCCAAGAAAGGTTGGCCCAAATGGTACTTGAGGTATGGTACTATATACATATGGTACTATGAGTCTCTGGTACTTCTCCTTCCAGTTGGTGAAGACTTCCAGAAGAAAACTAAAGAAGCAATACAGGCAAGTTTCCCTCTATCTGGTGTATGTATTATGTGGCTGGAGGGCTGCAGTCACACTGCATGTGCTGAATTTAGTCATATACAGACAAAAAGGAAGGAAGATGACAGCTGAAACCTGCTAAGATGCTAATGTGACACTGGTCTCCTGTTAAACATGTTGCTGGAGTGATTACAAAGCTTGGAAGACCTGAGAAAAGTCATAAGCTCTACAGTTATAACAAATTGCAAAACAGCTGGAAATAAACAGTGGAAAGAGAAGCACTTTGTTGTGATGTCTGTCTTCAGTTGCAAGCGAAGCTAACCTGATGGCTCTGGTGCTATCGTTGTTCTGACTTATCTTTGATTAATTCATATGGAACCTCAGGAGCCCTGGAACACTGTTTATGCCTATTTCATAACTGCCTGCAGGTCCTTATTAAGTAGTATGGCTGTGAGCAGTTACAAAGCTATTCTGCTTCTCTTAACATTTCAGAGGAGACAGAATATATCATTTTTCCATTCTACCCTGTAACAGGGACAGAGACGTATGTCTCCCACACATCCTACCTGTTCATTGGGCATTGTTACAGGGTGTGAGAATTAAAAATGTCCACTGATACCCACAACACCTCCTCTTTTAAACATGAGTGTCTTTCCTTCCCTCTGCCTCTGCCTGAGCTGCAGCAGACCTTGTTGGCAAGCTGGTACCTGTGCCTGGGAGACTTTGCTGCCTTTTGGATGCTGCAGCATGAGACGTTGTTATGGGTCCTGATCCTCATCCCCTCCTGAGGCTCAGGATTTTCTCCTCTAGCACTATTCTTTTCTCGTGGGAAAGCCTTTGCTTCCACTACTCACCTTGGAGCCAAGCACTGCCTTCCACTTACACTCTCACTCACAGAGTGCAGCTGCTGACCCCATGGGCACTCTCCTCTGAACTGGGACTTTTCAGGGAAGACAGAGGCACTCTGCCCATCTGGGAAAGGAGGTGAGACAGAGCATGGCTGCTTTCCAGTCCTCCTCTGCTCTATGGCCACAGAAGTGGAGCTGTGTGGGCAGCAACCAACAGCTGGGACAGACTGGGAGAGACAGGGCAGTTCAGTGCAGCACGGTGAGGAAAGGTGGGACAGGAAAGGCATGAGACTGATATTCCTGGTCTGGTGGATTCCATGGCACTGTAGCAATACAAAGTCCATCCTGCATAATTCATAAATATCATACATTAGGACTGCGTGCATTTTACACTTAGGCTGTGATACTGTAGGGATGCTGCATGTAGCCTCGTATTAGTTTCTATGTGGAAACATGATATAGAAACAGAAAACCCATTGATGTTTCCTGTCATCATTGGTGAAGGCAGCAAAAAAGGGAAAATGCACTATAAAGGAGAGAAGCAGAGCAGCGAGTGACTGAGCCATTTGCCACCACACACAAATGTCTGAAGGGCTGCTGTCTCAGGGCCTGGCCTGTGAGTGTATGGGATTAAGTGGAGGTGCTGGAGACCTTGGGACGTTGCCCTGCTGGTGCAGGTGGCAGCGTGTGGCTGGGAGAAGGGATACGAGTGCTTATTTTTTTACTCAGCAGTGTAAAACAGAGGGTTGTGCCGACTGCTTCACCTCTGCAGTGTGCAGGGAGGCACTGCTGTATGGACACAGCTCCACCTCTCACTTGTGTGGCGGCAAAACCTATAGTCATTCAAGTCTGTGTACAATATTGTACTAGCTAAGAACTTACAAAGTTTCAGCTACTTTTTGTCACCCCATTTTTCATTTCAGTCTGAAACGACGGCTGAAAAATTATCTTCTGCTTTGGTTTCCTTATGCTGTTGCTGGAATTAATTGTTAAGGAAGTTTCTTGTGGGGAATGTAATGAAAATATGGTACGATAGTAGTAAGTTTCTGGCATGATTTGTGGCTCCTGGTGGAAATACTTAATGATCTTTTTGTATACACATAGTAATTGCTTCTCCTGTATCACAATAATGGGTTGCAATAAAATTACACTCTCGTTCTTCATCTGAGAAATAGGCACAAGAGTGGAAGAGAATCAGAAAAGCAGAGTATCCCTCCTATCTTTTCAATATTTATCTACTCACCTGAGATTCTGCAGTCTTTTGAATAACACTAGACTTTTATAATCAAAGTGATTGTGCAGCTTTAAGATAAACAATTCATAAGATAGCTAAAGTTCATTTTCATAACAAAACTACGCATTGAGAAGTTATTCCTACAACTTTCCCTAAAGGTAAAGACTCTGAGGAATGCAATGCATTGCAGATAAATCCTCCTAATATAAAGCAATATATTCTCAGTTACACAGAGATGAGCAACGCTCACTTTTCTCTAATAAACTTCTGCTGGATCCTGGCTGCTGCTCAAAAAGCCTCTCTCTTTGAACAAAGAAGTCCCTGTCTTGTGAGAGCTCATTACCCATACGATAATACTATTCATTTCTCTTGCACAATTCATCGGAGGGGCAGCAAGCTCCTCAAAAACATCTAATTAGGTCTCGGATCATCCTTGGGCTGCAAATGTTATTTTACCCAGTTTGCAGTTATGTAAGATGGGCAGAGGGGCTGCAGTCAGTATCCCAGGACCACCTGCCTTGTCACTTCCCTGGCTAGGAGTGCACCCTGGATGCCTTTACTCCCAGCTCTCTGTTCCAAGCTGTAAGCCATTACCTCTTGCAGAAGCTAATTAAAAACTAAGAAAAGGCTTTGACAAGCATTCAGAAATGTTATTGGTACTGCAGATTTCTGCTGGGATCAGTCAAGTTTCTAGCACAGCTGTAATTGTTGTCTGTGTTGCTTAAGCTTTTTTAAGCTAGTCAGAAGACTAAAGGCATGCCTGGACTCCTGATACATCACAGAGTTCACCACAGTTCTTTGCACTGGTGTTTTCCTTGGCACCCTGGCTCCATTTATCAAAGGCATTTAAAAGTGGAAAGCACTGAAGTCAGTGACACAGCTTCTTTCAGGCACATGGATGCAGGCAAAAGTTGCTGGTGTCTGCATATGCAGATTGAGAACTGGTATAGTTTTAATTATTAGTTGTTGATTTGTTAGCTCTAAGCCCTTAAAATAAAGTATCCTAGCTTATTTTTTAGATTCCATTGCAGCTCAGTTGCCAAAAAAACATTAATGTCCTTGGATTTGGACTGATGTTAAATCATAAACCTTGGGCTTACAGATTTGGGTTGTGGGGGGAGGAAAGAGTTAACATGCAGGGCAAGCTTCTTTGCCAGCTTCAGAAAAAGCAAGTTATGCAAAAGTTGAGAAGAAGTGAAAATCACTGAGGAAGTGGATCTTTTGGAAGGAAATTTGATGGTTTCAGCAAAATCCCACTAAGCTTCCTCTCCTTTCCATCACGTATGGGGGAAAGCAATCTGTATCTGGAGTAGGGTTTGCAACAAGAGGCAGGGTGCTGCTCACCCCAGGGACAGGTGATCTCTGCCTCTGTTTAACTTAGGTAAATAATATGTTAGAAAGGGTATCTCAGATGTAGAGAGAAGGCATTGAGATATCACCTGCAGCATATTTCCCAACACCAAATTACTTGGCATGACATTTGCTAGCACATGCTGTAATTGTTGTCTGCATTGCTTAAGCCTTTTTAAACCAGTCAAAAGACTATAGATTAATTTTTATCTCACTTTAGTGTAGTGATAACTTAACATTCCAGCACAGTCATTCGCACAGCCGTGTGCCATGCTTCAGCAGAGTAGCGCTGCTAGTGCTGCAGCATATTCAACCTTGCCAAGAAGTATGAATTTTACTCCTTCTCTGGTGAAACTACAACTGTTTACTCATTTTGAGACATATTTAGAGCAAGGATTTTAGCACTTTTTCCAGTTTGGGGAATAGCTGGAGATTGGATAGGGCACATGTTCTCAGTACATTTGAATAAAAATCATCAGACAGGTAGAAAGGCAGAGATTAAGTTAAACTATCACTTTACAGATAGCCTGATAGCCAGAGAGCTCTTGCCTCCTATGCTTTCACCCTTTCAGTTTTCAATGAGAGCAGTAGGCCAACCTGTGACGCTTTCCTGTGGCCCCTGTTCTAGGAGCTGCTGCCGGGCTCTGTGTAGAGCGTGTTACGCTTTGCAGAGCTGCCTCACCCCTGCAACAGCAGCAGCACCAGAGCAATGTGTTGCTCTATCAGTATTCCACTTGTGCAATGTGGCAGCATGTAATACTCTCAGAGGACTGGATCAATAAACAAGGCTGCCAAATATTGGCAATGATACATCTCTACCCTGTTTGATGATTTAGTGTCTTCGCAGTTGCTGCAGGACAGTCTGCTTTCAGTCAGTTGGCACCGTGCCCTGTCTGCCAGCATATCAATAAATCAGGAAGCTTTCCACTAGTTTCTCAGGGTCTGACTGTGAGATGCTAGGTTGAAGTTATTAGAGCAGGACTTGTGGGATGTTCGGCACCTTGTGGGAGCAGCTTCTCCATTCATAGTGTCACCCCACACTACTTCTCTCTGGCATAGTGACTACTTTCTTCAGCAGTTCTCACCTCCTCCTGCCTCTTTCCAAAGTTTGTTCCTTCTACTTGGATGCTTTAGTGTAGGCAGAGTGATACTCTTCACTTCAGCCTGTTTACACAGAGGCTGAGTAGGGACTCATTAGTCTGACAGGGTTCACTGCCAACTTTTTGTCCTCTACAGCTTTTAATCTTGGTTGGTTTTTTCAGCAATAGCTAATAAAAGGAGTTGGTTTAATAAAAGACAATATGTCTTCCTACAAGTGTGGGTTCCTCTGATCTTTGTAGCTTCATGGGAGCATGAATGTTGCTACAACTGGCATTTCTACCACAGTTTTGTATAACCTTTCTCAAGCAGGGTTAATAACAAAGTACCAGTATTGCTGGTGCTGATGGAGCTTCCCTTCACTGAGGCTACTGAGATTTTGGAAAATCCTCCGTGTAGACATAGCCTATGGGAGCAATATGACCTTCATTAAAGAGGCAGGCTGAAAGTTTTGATGATGTCTTATGTGATGTGACTGACTACTTGTGTCAGTGTCCTCACAAAGCTCTGATAATGGCTTTCAGTCCTGCCCTGCAGCACTGCTGTTCTTCCAGCACCAGGTCCTCTGCTAGTCCTTCTTTTGTGATGTATTATTTTATGGCTTTAAACTGCTCCTTTGGTTTTCTTCTAAACCACTGGTGTTTCAACTTCGAATCCAGGAAAATTCTACTGCAGTTCAGGTCAGCAGATGTGGGGAAGGACAGTGCATCTGGATACACATGTGTATCTGGCCTTGCCCTGCCTCATGGCGTAACGTTGGTTAGAGCTGGACAAAAGGCAGCACCGTGCTCCCAAATTAGGATCAAAAGTGCTTTGTTTCCATCATGCTATGGTAAAATTAACTATATAAGTCAGTGAGGAAGGATGAATTATGCCATGTGGCCTGTATATATTAAACCCATGTTCTTCGTATAGAGGCACATTCCATTTCCTGGTGAGAGTTACCAGGGCTAGGCCTCAGAAATGGTTTCCAGCTAAGTGCATAGAACTTGCTTTACCCACAGGGTAGCTTGAATTCAAGTCTGGTTTTATGCATTTACCCTGATCAAGGGAGAAGAAAGATGGTTGCGTGGTAGAGGTGTTCATGCAGAACTGAGCTAGTCCAGGTTTCAGTCCCAATTTTCTTATAACTTCTTTTTTCTGCCCTAGAGCAAGTCACTTGAAATCCTGTTTCCCTGGCTGTACATCTGCTGATTTCTGTCCAGAGAAGACCTGACCACTGTCCTGGTCTGAACTGAACCACAGCCTGCTCCCAGTGATGCTTGTGCAGATTAGCAGTGAACTGGGACACTAAAGCAAGTATCATTCTGGTTGTCTTTATGCCTTATCAATCAGATGTGCGTAAACAAACACATTCATTTGTGGGAATTTTTGCAAGAATAAATGGCTGGTATAAAGTACTTAATAGTATAGTGAGTCCTCACAGGGATCGTTTATTCCCTTTATGTCTGGAATACAGAGTTTAGCTAACTTGTGTATTGATTTTCTTTCCTGGGTGTAGTGGCAGCTTTACCACTAAAACCTTTACCACTAAAATCCTCAGTTCTGCCATTATCCTCCAAACATCTTTGAAACCCTAAAGTGACGATAAAGTCTTAGCTAACATTTTCTGTCTGCAATAGAGACCTAGCACTGGGCCACCCACCTTAGGCTCTCTTTTTAGCACAGCTGTCCAGATTTAGGTTTTACTTTGGAGGAAGCCAAACTGTGCCATTTCATCCTCTCACTGTATTTCTGAGCTCCTTTGGTTTACAGGAATATGGGATAAGTGCCTTTGGTGTTGGTGGCTGCCTTTGACGTGTGGGTCCCATGTGGATGGGCTCCCAGAAGACCTGAAGGTGTCTTATTGCAGCTCTCCAGCCATAGTTCCTTCAAAAGGAGAAAACATTCTAAATATGATCATATGTCTCAAAGCAGGGGAAACAGAGACAGGGAAATAACAGGATGAGCATGGGCAGTTCTGCCCAGCAGATGGCTAGTCAGTGTGATGAGCAGGCCTGGGTTATGTGTTGGTCATCATATGTGCATGGGGGCTAAGCTGGGTTCCTGTGCCTTGCTCTGGATAGGGGACAGACATGGGAGCAGGTAGGCTTTGGATGTTTTCCCCTATAAGTCCCATGTCAGGTGGCAGCTGGAAAGCAAGACCTGCTTCAGAACACCATCAGCATTTTTTAAGAGCTTTTTTTCACTGTTATTTGCTTTGTAACCAGTTATGATTAGACAGTAATGATTCCTGGGTCTAATGATAGGAAGTACTCATTAACACATGGGCAAGGGGGCAGTTCCCCGGAGCATGGACGTTTACCAAAAGGGAATATATGAGACATGTGAGTTTCCAAAACAGGAA
Organism: Loriculus beryllinus; assembly: GCA_039877255.1. Taxonomy (NCBI): domain Eukaryota; kingdom Metazoa; phylum Chordata; class Aves; order Psittaciformes; family Psittacidae; genus Loriculus; species Loriculus beryllinus. Next base: position 33,712 of record JBCJKH010050995.1, on the reverse strand, counting down.
ACTGAAATTTTAGGATATAATACAGCAGCATATTCTCCATTGCTATCATCTGCCACAGTCTAGAGGAGGACACAAAGGGAATCAAGTCTGCATAATACAAGCTCATGTAATTATAACAGTGTCAGCGTGACATTAGCCACTTGGTTTGGAAACAATTGCCCTCAAATATTGGCCTTTGACTGTAGAAAAGAAATACTCATGGGAGAAGCTTCCATTTGGATAGCAAATTAGAGGCATAAATTAGAAAAGAAAAGCAAGCCACTTTGAAAGCAGCTACCCATGGTGTGATACAGCGAACATCAGTGAGTTCTGCTCTGTGACTGGGGATGCTGGGCACTGCAGTCAGCTAAGTGAGGATCATACATAGCAACATGGTCTATGTGGATGAGATGAGGCCTTTCATCTACTTATGGAGAGGGCACCAATCTAGGAACAAAAGGGCCGGTGTAATCTTTCAGCAGAGGATTTCCTTTGTACCTAAGCAGAAAGTTGTAAGTGACCTAAAACCCCTAGAATTCACAGTAAAAACAAATATTAACGATTCTATGATTCTATGATTGAGGGGAAGGAGGGAGAAGGCTCTGCCCATGAGAGGCAGACAGCGCAGCACTGTGCTGAATCCCTGCCAAGGTCCCTGGGGCACATGGACATGCTTCTAGCTCTGACATTTATTTCCAGAGCAGAACTGCCTGAACATGAGGCACACAAAGCGCTCCCAGCTTGTTCTTACAACGTAAAAGGTCATTCCTGTAGAGACATCCTTCCTCCTGTACCTTGCAACCCTCATGCACGGACCAGGCGACAGATGGCCTTGCACTGCTCTCTGAGATCAGTGCTTTTAAAGAGTCCAAAATCAAGAGATTTTACCAAAACTAAGCAGCCAACCCACGCCTAACTGCTACAGTTGTGTGTGCTTGCAATGCAAGCTTTGCAAGAACTTTTTCTAGTTGGAGTAGCAGGAGGATTATATTTAGGACCAGAGGCAATTATTCTGCTCTGGAATTTCAAGATGATGTTGACTTTTACCACAGATACGCAGAAAAGATTAGTTCCAGCATTTCACAATAGCAGGGTCCCAGAGTCAGGTGATTGGGGCCCCAAGTTCTAAGTGGAGAAGATATTCCATTGTGTAAGAGGAGAGAAAAACAAGGAAAATAAAGGTATTGTCTGCTGTTGTTATCTGCTGAAGGCCCAGCTGAGTTTCTGCAGATGATAGATAGCTTTGCCAGCCTTCACAATCCAGTGGCTTTTCTTCGTATTTGTTTTGTCTTTAGGGAAACATGCAACATTTAGCAATTAGGTTGTGATCCAACTTTGCAACAAGGTCAAGGAAAGCTTTTATGTTAGTACAGGCTTTTTCCCCTAACACAACTAGTTTTAGAGATCGTGGTCATGTGCCTTGTATTGTAGCGACAGTGGAGGAAGAAGTCTGTGACTGCAGAGCTCACAGTTTAAAATGCAGAAAAGGCGTTTACTGGGAACCCAGAGAAGCGGGGAATGCAGATGCAGTAGGGGCTTCCAGGGAGCCCAGGAAGCAGATATACCTGGGAGAGGTACTGCTACTGCCTTATGAATTCTTACAAAGTTCACTGGGGTTTTGCAGATAATCTCACAGTTTGGGCCCATCTCTCAGGGCTGGCAGTGGTAATAACATACAAATAAAGTGTTTTAATTATACCTTTCTCCTGCATGGTATCTTATGTTGTGCAGTTCAAACAGTTGTTTTTTATTCTGCACTCTTGCTCTCTTTTGCATCATCTAACTTTCTGCCCATTGATATTCTGCTTTCCTTTGCACAGGTGCCACACAACTTTTCAACATAAATGCCACGATTACAATAAAAAACCTTCCATCTCCTTGGTGTCAGGGAGGATGCAAGAATTAAATATACGTCCTGTGTACCTTAATACAAATTGATTTGGACCTAGCTGGAAACCAATAAGTAATAAGGATTTGTAGTCTTTCCTACCTCCTTGTCTGACAGCAGTAGAAGATAGGATCAAAACTCACAAACTGAAGCACTCTGTGGAAAATAACATTCAGAGCAAAAGTAACTGGTGGTGGTTTAAGGAACATCCAGGATCCTGCAGACTTTGATCTGGGCTCCAGACCCCTGCTAGTGCAGAGCAGTTACCTGGATGTCAGTGAGAGTCATCTTGATGGAACATGGGGCAGTCTGGTCTGTGGCTATTAGAAACTCACTGTGCGTGCACAAGAGGAGGATGAGCTCATGTCTGTCTCCAGCAGGCATGCTGGTGATCTGGAGTGCCAAGTGGAACCACAGGGCATGCGTCAGAGGAGTCAGATGTTATCATTGGCAGGGCACACCAGAGTCAGGATCTGAGACAGGAATCAAATTCTGCTGGGAAAGGCTGAGAGCAAGCCTTGTGTGGAGCTTGTGTTGTCAGTAAGTTCTCATCAGGCTCAGGGTCTTTTTCTGTTGTACTCCATGGTGAGTTTTGCAACTTGATTTTGCTGAGAGAAACTCACTTTGGTCTGTCAAGTGTAGACTCCTCCAGAGGCCCTGATGTTGAGTAACACCAAATCTAACACTGCTGAAGTCCACATCCAGAGCTGTTTTTATTTCCTGCAGAGGAAGAAAGCATCTCTTTTTCAGATCCCAGCTGCAGCTGTCTTCAGCAGCAGCAGCAGCAGGGCTTGAAACAGAGGGAGAAGCAGAGTCTGCTTTCTGACCCCAGAAGGATTTCAGTGTGAAGCCATGGTATTGCAGAAGATGATAGCAAAGGCAGCAAAGCCCTATTGCTCAGCACTTCAGGCCATGTGGCAAGATGGGCTGTTTCTTGTATTTTTGACTTTAGCTCTTGACAGCACCACTGAAGAGCTTCAGTCAAAACCCCAGCAAAAACTCAGCTAGAGCCACTGCTTCATGAGTGCAATATGAGTTAATGTTGCTGGTGAGGCAACAGCTCCCCTAAATCCCTAGAGGCTTTGTGAAAGAGGCTGTTTAGCTCCACAGCCAAGACCTTGCCTATATGTAAGAAACTGATCCAGAGCAAAAGCCTCTCTGCTTTGCCCTTGTTTGGCAGTGATTTTTTTTTATATGCAATTTAGGCCAAAGAGGCTCTTTGGTGTTGTGGTGACTCCATCAGTCACCACACGTACTGGACATGCACCTTCTGTCCCATGTGCTTACCCTCCCCATGCTGACTCCATGCCCTGGGTCCCACGGGACAGGTCCTTGGTGCAGCGGCTGGCAGTTCTGCTGCAGTGCAGCCTGGACCCTGATCTGAATGTCGGGAGAGCAGGGCTGCAGGGTACACCATCGACTGTACCTATGTGCAGTTCAATCTGAAACCCCTAAGGTGTGGTGAAAAGAATTGCTACTTTTCCAAACACTTTCTTACCTTGCTTTGCCTCTGCTACACGTGGACTAAGTACAAGGTCCCATCTAAAAGCTTTTGAAATAGCAGGAAAGACTTTCCATGACCCACAAAGGTGCTGAACTGGGCCATGTTTGATTTATACAGCTCCTGGGAAACAAGCCAATGTTTATGGAAGCCGGGCCTTTTTGACCCAGTTCTCATGAAAGGCAAGGGTGACAGCAGAAGTCCTGCCTTTGATAAAGCTGTGTTAATCTTGGTTTACAGTCACTTCATGTTTTCTGTTCACTCCTGTCTTTGCAAGCCAAGGTTCATAAAAGCCTTATGAAGCCAACAGGAGTCTCTCCATTATCTTGGAAATGAGGATCACGGTTCTGACCCTGAATCATTTTGTTGCCTGCAAGACTGAGCTACGTGGCCGGCAAAACTCTTGACTCCTCCCAGTTCAGCTGTTGTTTGTCATCCTTATGACAACCTGCACATAGGCATCATCCTTGTGTGTGGTTTGATCTTCTTAGTCCCTGCAGCATGCCGCTCCCACAGCCTGGACTTTGTGTGGTGCAGGATGGTGCTGCATCCTGGCACAATCTTGCTGTGCTGCTATGCCATTTGCAGCAGTTCTGCTGCATCTCTTTCGTTTCTCCTTATAGATCATCCTCTCTGGAAGGTTTATGTGTGGCTTTGTGGTAGCCAGACTCTCACAGTGCAGAAAGATATAGCTGCTCTATGGTCAGAAGATGGAACGGAATGGAATGGAAGAGCATCATCTGCACCTGGGCAAGAGCTATAAGCAATCCCCTTCTAAAATGAGGTTTCACTATCAGTTCAGTGACCAAACCCTTTAGTGTTCTGGCCTTAACTACATTAAAACACCTTCTGGAAGATCTGAACTGTTTGTTGTGGTCCGTGTCCCCTAGTTAGAGCCTTCTGTATTATTTACTCCTCTCCACCAGTGGTGCTTCATGGTGGTGGACCGAAGAATACCGTTTTATAAACAAATTGGTACATTCAAATTAGCATTCAGGAGCTGAAATTGCCAATTCTTTCCTAACTTTTACAAAAATAGCCAATTCAGTTTTGAAATCTTAAGAAATACCTGATTCAGATGACTTGTCTCGCATGGTTCATACTAGACTGAGTGAAGCTACATTAGAAACATTTTTAACATTTCCTAACATGTGGAGACTTGGTTCACTGGAGTAATAGAAAAAAAAAAAATCTCTCTGCTAAAATACCTTTGGAGCATATTCTCTTTTAAGACAAACATAATATAGGTGTCCTGAGGAGAATATTCTGCTTTGATGAAGATCAGAAGACAGATTTTATGTGTTGACCTGCTCCAGAAGATGAGGAGGCTGGAGGGGGCAATCCTGCAGCTTTCCAGCAGGCTTGTGACTCTTCAGTTCAGCTGTGATAAACTGGCAGCTTGTTTTGAGCTGACAGCTGCCTGTCCTGCCTGTCCTGCCACTGAGTCACTCTGCAGAGCGACCTGACACACAGGAGGGCAGGTCTGTGGTTTGAGAAAGGGGTGATGGTCTGATGCTGAGCTGAAACTTCATACAAGGACATGGGTTCTTGGTGTGGATTCATCATTTGAGTGGAGCTTGAAAGTGAACAGGAAATATTGTTGATTTGTAGCAGCATGCAGAGCTGATGAGCTTCAGTAATGTTAAGGAAGTCACGGCTGGGCTTTTTGTCTACCAAATAGTAGCAAAGGAGTAAGTTTGGGTCACAAATATTTTGCCCTTCTTAATGAGAGTATGCTTTTGTACCCTCTAAGCTGCAATGGAGGGACTCCTTTTCTATTAGGCTGTACTTTTCCCTTCCAAAATGGTTGAACATGGCCAAAGCAAAAATCCCAAGCATTTGGGCTGTCTCTTGGCTGAGCCTCCTCATCTTGGCACTCACTTGGAGCGTGTTGCTGCTCCTGAGGATGATGGAACGGCTCCCACTGGGAGCTGGATCAAGTTTTGAGCTGCTCCTCACTGCTTGTTTATTTGTCCTATTCTCCGGGCTTGGCAGGTGGCATTTTTGCTCAGTGATTCATTCTCCGGCACATGCATTTATCTGGGCTGACATTTTAATCATGCAAATAAGGATCTCCTTAATGAAGAAAAAAATTAATTTCACAACTGTTGCTACAGACACAGTGACAGTCCTGTTAATGTCATTATATTTATAATACAATCAGTGGCTTTTCCATAATTACTATAAACTGATGCACTTAACAGCAGAGTAAAGGTTACACAAAGAACTATGTGACTTCTCTTGTTCACTCGCTTTTTTATCAAGAGCATTTGGCACTCTTCATGTGTCCTTTTGAAATCTTTGGTCATCACTGCTTCGTTGCTTGTACTGCAGATGGCTTTGCCTTTGTCGGAGGAACAGACAGAATAAGTGGCAAGGAGACAACTCCTCTGTGACCTTTTGTGGCTTCTTGTCTTTCACATTGCAGGCTGCAGAGTAAACACAGTGACTCATTCTCCTTTGGTAAATAGCTGCTTTCCCAAGGTTTTGTTATTCGCAGGATTTTTCCATTAATATTCTGCACCCAAGGAGCAGCAGGATACAATCTATGAGCAGCCACCAGGCTGGTTCTGCCTCTGGACTATTACAGATTTGGTAGGCAATAAGGAACTGAAATACCTGGGCAGGACCATACCCTTGTAGCACAGGTTCTTCCACAACACGTGTAATTTTTCAGTTCTTCCCCAATGCAGTGCATCAATGACAAGCTTAAAAAATGAGTTACATAGCCAAAAACCAGTCAGAAGAAAGGGCATCCTAAGGGGGAAGGGTGCTAAAATGCTCTGAAATTAGCAGAAAGCAAGTGACTTGCGAAACTGAGGTGTCAGGTTGCTCAGCACCATCGTGCAGTGTCAGCCTGGGAGGAGAAATAGCTGTTTCAGACCCAAAGCCTTCTTTTACCACTTGTTCTTTGAAATGCTGTGAGTGAGGTGGCCAAAGCCCAGATAAAGATGACTTTAGTCCCCCAGAGTGAAGGGAATTGGGAACAGCACTCTGGTCTCAAGGTGATATAAACCACCTTCAGGCTGTGTTACCTCTGAGGAAAGGTGTTTTAGGGTTGGGTTTTTAACCTTGTGATCAAGGGAGAGTTTAAGTGTTTGAAAACATCTCAGAATAGAGCATTTGCTCTTGAGTTCAGGGCGCTTCCCACAGGCACTTGAGGTTGTTTCTGTAAAATATTTCATGTGTCAATAATGTCAGCCTCAGCACTTCATTTTTACCCAAACAGGAATTTCCCTGGTGGCAGGAATGCAGGAAAAGCAAAGATCAGCCCCTGAGAGCAAAGCTCTCAGGAACGGCAGGTTTACTGCCAGACCTTGGGGATTTCTCAGGAGTGAGAGGAGGAGGAGAACAGTAAATGAAGGGAGGAAAAGCATGAAAGCAAGGAAAGGAGTAGAGGATATTGGCAGAAGAGGTTCAGCTTGTTGGTGAGCAATTCAGAAACAATTTGTCATGTCACTTTGGCCCATGATTGCCACCATACCTACACGGATTAAGGGCGTGATCTATTAAACTGACCTATCTAGGCTGGAGAAGTTCTGGTGTAGATGGAGTATTGGAGCTGCATCAAATAGGTAAAATCTCTATCTGCCCCAGCAGCAGTCACTGTGCATGGTACAGGCTCTGGAAAAACTCTGGAGTTAAAAAAATCAGTGCTTGCCCTCACTGGGCATGTCCCAGGTGCTTTTATTGGCAAAACATCTCTATCCCTGGAGACCAGAATGAGCGCCCTTGTGCTGCACTGACGCTGCAGACACTGGGACCACACTGATGGGGGAAGACTGGGAGAAGGGCCTGGAACTGAAGGGTCACTGGGTCATGGAGAAAGAAGCACGGGCTGGCAAAGACCATTAGGAAATGAGACTGAGATCTGGGGAACAATGCTGGGCACTGGGAGCAGGTGCTGGGGTGGCCAGCCAGGGGAGGGGCTGGCCGGGAGGTGTCAGGAATGAGGAGAGGCTGGAAGAGGAGGAACATGTCTTGGCTGTACACATGCCACGTAGCATGGCACTTTTGCCCCCTTGAGTGCCTGCCAGCTTCGTGGCTCATCATGCCTCTGCAGCCTGATGTGTTCAGGTTAGTCCACATTTTCATATATTAATCTTTCTTCTGGCAGATGCTTTTAGTGAAAGCGAAAAACCTGAAAGACCTTGTAATTCAGGCATTTGTTTTCATTATCTCCTTCCTCTTAGAAAACGTGCAAGCCTGCAGAAAGACTTCTTCAGACACCTTCCTGTACTAAAAAGGCTCAGAATCACAGGTGAGGGGATCAGTTCACATATATTGAAGTGATGCCTACATCCAGGGTGTGAAACTTGCATCATTACTGCTCAGGATGTTTCCCATATTCACCCTTGTATCTCAGTGGGAGATCACATCCCTTCTGAGTGACAAGACAGTTTGTTGCCTTTGCTTCAACTTCCAAAAGCCTGGAACATTGCAGTTGCAGTGAAAAACCCTTTGAAGTGTTGCTATACCTTTCTGGTTCTTCATTCAGGGATGATTATTGTATGTATTTTTATTAGATAGCAACCATTTGGTATGATACGTCTTTTTATCTGACGCAGGAGCATGCCTTCAACCAGAGCCATAAAATGGGGCCTCAGCATGAAGGTTTCTAATGTTCTTTCCCAGGCAGCCCTCACAGCCCCCACGGCTTCTTGTCTTGTAGTGCCAACCCCTGTTGTTAAACTGTCATGGATCTCACCTTCGGAGACCAAGATGAAAAAAAGAGGATGAGTGCTATGGCATGCATGACAACGTTTATTTGCCTTTGGTTTTCCAGCCTCTTGGAGTTACATTTTAGATGATTGCTCCCCTCAGGGAAAAAGTCTTGGAGCTCATTTCTGCAGTGGTAGCTGACATTTGTCCATATCCTCATGACCCCAGGAGCTGGAACTTCTACCAGTGAAATCACATTATGAGAACTGGTGACTGCATCTTTACTGGTCGGACACAGGAATAAATTGATTGTCCCAGTTAAATCTACCTTCTTTCAGGCACAAATGAAAGGAGATGCTCCTTTATGCTCCTGTGTCAGTACCACAATGGCAGCCTGGTCTGTAGGTTGTCGTTGCCCGCTGTGCGTGGTGTGGTGTCAGTGCCCAACGCTCACAGATACCAAGTGTTGGCGAAGAATTAATTCTCTGCAGTGTGAGATGTTGGACACCATTTGCTGCTGACGTGCCAAGGCTGGCTGTCGTGTGCCTTGGCAAGCTACTGCCACTTGGTTCTGTGTTCTCTCCTGTTGGACAGGGACTTTTCCCAAACCCTTCTCCAGAAATACTGAAGATTTCTCCCCTGCAGTTGCCGAATGGAACATTTTCTCTGCTGGGATCAACCGGTTGTCTTTCCCCTATGATTTGTTGACTAGGAGATGGGTCCTGGACCTAAAGGTCTTATCTTTTCCCTTCTCAGCACATTTTTGAGGAATGAAGCATTTTTGTGCACCTAAAATCTGTAGCTGGTGAGAAGAAATGTGAAAGCTGCTGAATGGCACCTAAGTGACATGATGCTCTGGGGATCCCCAATTGCCTGCCTGTGCTTCTGTCACTTGGCAAATAGCAGTGCTGTGCTGCTGCACTACTGAGATGTGATGGCTTGTTCTCTACTGTGTGAGTTACAGGGAAAGTAGTTCCTATCTTGTGAATTGATTTTTGGGAACCTTTGGAGATAGTGTGTAGGAAACATAACTGCGTAGTGTGCAGCCCCATCAGCAGGATCAGCATCTCTGATGATAGCGGGAAGCCTGGGCAAAAAAGGTGTCCTGTGCTTGCAGACCCTGTGACCAGCCTTGGAGGGATGCAGGGAAGGGAAAAGTTTTAGGTTTCCTCTGTGAGCACAGGGATTAGCCCAGACAAAACTTCCAGGGATGTCAGCAGCATTCTGCCTGATTGAGGGCTGTGTAGTGCTGAAAACAGGACAGGTCTGGCATAGTAAGCTTATACAAGACTTGAATTAGACTCTTATGAGAGCACTTTTTGATTAATTGAACACATTATTCTGATAATAATTTTCCAGATGTTGTATTGTTTTCCAAATATGAACTAATTTTCCTGTCTGACAGTCGTAACATGACCAATGTCTGGTATGCACAGTTCATTCTGCCTTTACATCAGGATTAAAACCGTGGATTTCAAAATGCAAGTGTTTCTGAGGCTTTACTTGCAGTGGTCCAACTAAAAATAGGTATGCTTCCATGGGGCACATTCAAAACATAGAGAAAAAATATTATGGCCAAAGCTTGAGCTGATGATCTCTGTTCCAAGAACCTGAAATCTTGTGTGGACTCCTCACAGGCAGAGCAGTGCCAGCTCCGTGTGCCACAGGCAGAGGTATATGATGTGTCTCATTCAGTCAGCAATGGCAAATTCGGCCTTGGAAAGCAAAACCCACATATGAGCAACCATGGTAATGGCTGCTGCCGGCTCCTCTCCCCCTTCCCTCCCTCCGCTCCCTCCTACTGGAAGGACATGAAAACAGTTAGCTGTGGCATCACCTGCAGAGGATGAAAGTGACATTTCTGAGACACATCGCACAGGGAAGCTGAGATGTTTTGATCCGTCTCAGGCAAGGCTGATGGCAATTTAAAGAAGATGTTTTTGTACGTGCTGAGATGTCACAGTGCCTGGCTGACGGACAGAACTGCTGGTGGAAGAGCAGCGTGGTATAGTTCTCCTGCAAGAGTGGCTGTGGAGGCAGGATCTGACCTTTAATTAACCCAGCCATCAGAATGGGAACCACAAATAATTACCTGTAAGAGTTTGGGATTTTTTTTTTTTTTTTTTTTAACTAATACATAAAATAAATAGTAAGGATTGATCTGAAACCCTGAGGATCTTCAGTCCATTGCCGTTCCTCCCCTTGAGCTCTAAATCCACATGCTTATTGTTAAATACTAAATTTTTTAATATTATCGGTTTACATAATTCAATGTTACAGCACACACATATAATCTTTAATATATGTATATATATTAAAATTATATATATTTTCGAGCTAGAGAGCATCCTGTGCTGTGTTGAGCCAAAGAGGAGAGTACAGCTAAGACAGCACTTGTGTGTGGGTCAGCACCTGGTTAAACCTTTTATGCCACATCCTTTCTTCCCAGCCTTTCTTCCTCGTTCCCGTTTTCCTCTGCAGGGTAGGAATCCGGCAGGTGTGAGCTTTATATCATCTTTGAAATTCAGAATAAACTTTGAAACAGGACAAGGGTCCCGAATCCTGAGTGTGCAGTGCTGCTGGGCACGCTGCCCTCTGCACGTTGATGCTTCACAGCTCATTTTGCTTAATTCAAAAAGTTACGTGAGAGTGCAGTAGCAAAGAGCCAACACTAGATAGCATTTTCTGTTTGCTTTGAGGAAGAAAAGCCTTTTGTTCTTGTATTTAGGTAGATTTTGAAAACAATTATAAGCACATATTTTAGATGTGATCGTTAATGTTTTCTGATGATCTGTGCAACATCTCCTATAAATTCAAAACAACAGGCAACAAAACTATCTTTTTCTGTTGTTTTCTTGTCATAATTGTATCAGTATAGAATTTATTTGCATTTCTGAAGTGCCCAATGCTATTTTGCCTCTAGATGCTGAGGTAAGAGGCTTATACTTGGTCTTTGTGTAAGGCCATGTGTCTGATCCTGTTAGCGTCAGTGTGGAATCTCCACCACGCCGGGATCCAGCCTGTTGTATGCTTGTAAGTATGAGGAAATAATGTCACAAGCAGTAACATGAGCAGTGAAGGTGCATTTCTTGTGATCTACAGAACATCAAACAAGCTACAGATAGGATGTGTCTCACAAATTAATTATGTTTAATTATGTTTATGTGTGGTTATGTATACGCCTATGGGGAAAATGCTGAGTTGCTATTACAGATGATGAGGATCCAAGGTTCAATTTGGCGTCTCCATCTATTGCCATCCAATATATCCTAGGATATCTGAGACATCCACATATAACCTATGTGAGCAACCTGCTCTAGTGGAAGGTGTCCCTGCCTGTGGCAGAGGGTTGGAACTAGATGATCTTTAAGGTCTCCTCCAATCCAAACCAATCTTTGATTCTTTGTTTCTATGAATCTATTAGTCTATGATTCTGTAATTCCATGTGAAAGCCATGATCTTTTGGAGTGTCAGCTGTAGTCCAGAAGAGATACCTTGCAGCATTTCAGAGTATGCCAGATCCCTGCATTTGGGCA
>JBCJKH010050995.1:7780-20185 GCA_039877255.1 Loriculus beryllinus | reverse complement strand
GTGTCCTGAGCTGGCTTTGAATGCCCAGTAACTCCACACAACACACCACCTCTCCTATTCTGCATGACCACCATAAGAGATGGGACTCAAAGTCATGGACTGAATTAACTCAGTGTGCGTATCTGTGGGCATTTCTGAACATCTTCTGAATATTTTACAGCAGTGGTCCGTAGACTATGGGAATGATATCTGTGTATTATATCAAAGGATGAGAACGGGGGTGGTGACTAATGAGGACGTATTAGATAGCGTGGAACCTGAGCATGACATAAATTGTGTGGAATAAGGGGTGGGGAATGTGTTTTTTTCTGGAATAGAGTTAATTTTCTTCACAGTAGCTAGTATGGACTCTGTTTTGGATTTGATCTGAAAACAGTGCTGATAACACAGGGATGTTTTTGTTACTGCTGAGCAGTGCTTACACAGAGCCAAGGCCTTTCTCATCCCACCCCACCAGGGAGCAGGCTGTGGGTGCATGAAGAGTTGGGAGGAGACACAGCTGGGCCAGCTGATCCCAGCTGACCAAAGGTATATTCCATACTACGTGATGCTATGGTCACACGTAAAGCTGGGGGAAGAAGGAGGAAGGGGAGATGTTGACAGTGATGGCGTTTGACTTCCCAAGTGGCTGTTGCACCTGATGGAGCCCAGCCGTCCTCAAGATGGCTGAACACCTGCCTGCCTATGGGAAATGGTGAACGAATTCCTTGTTCTGCTTTGCTTGTGAGAACAGCTTTAGTTTTACCCATTAAATTCTCTTTATCTTACCCCATGAGTTTTCTCACTGTTAGTCTTCTGATTCTCCCCCCATACCATTGCAGGGGGTGAGTGAGTGAGTGACTGTGTGGTGCTTAGTTCCTGGCTGGGATTAAATGATGACAGGTATCTTGCCCAGCTTCCAGAAGGTTGTAGGTCTCCTGTAGGGTCCCATGAAAAAGCCCTAGGAAAATGTTGTGGAAACCCTAGGTCCTCTCAAAGGGGTCTACATCCTCACTCTTTGACAGCTGACTTCTGCGCTGTGCTTCCAAGCAGATGCCTTCAGGCTCCACTGAAGCTGATTGTAGCAAAGCAGTTGATCCACGTGACAGCAGCATTGCATTTGGGCAGTGCCTTGGCTGAGTAAACCACAGCACAAACAGAAGAAGGATATGATCCTGTTTGTCCCTGTCTCACAGAATAAACCCCACTATGGGGTCCTCAGTGTCAGGTAGAGTGGGAATAGGTATGGAACAGATCCTGAAGGATCCCAGAGACCGCTGCTAATGGTGGGCTCCCACCTCGAGAAGGTGCCCAACCTTGGCAGGCTGTGTGCTGTGGTTCCCCAAGGCACTTGTGTGATTGCAACATCCAGGAACAGCACTGCAAAACTCTCCTTAAAATATGCTGATCGCACAGGAACTTGAGGCAGCTGTACCACAGTGTCTTGCTTACAATAATTACTTGGCATCGCTTTAGCATATGAAATTGGTTTTGATGAGAGCTCTGATTGCTCTTTTGATGCAGGTCTTGTTGTGAAGCTGTACAGGAGTTCAGGGCTTTGAGGTTTTGCTTTCTTTAAAACATGGAGTTTCAAATTCCTTTGGTGAGGGTTTGTGGCAAGACACATTTCTCACTGTCATTGCTGTCTGGAGACCTCATTTTTTAGCATTAATTTTAGTGTTGATATATAGCATGCATCTTAGATGTTTGGGATGCTTTATCACTGCTTGGAAATCATTGCTCTATTGCTCTGCATGCTCCACACAGGAAAGAAAGTGGATTGGTGACTGGAGTAACTTGAGGATCAGCTGCACACCTCCCACTGATCTGTTGGGAGGGTATGAAGCCACTCAGGGCTACAGCCATATTTTTCTGAGTGCTGGTCCTTAGTTCTGTGCCCAAAGAGCCCTGTGCAGGTATCCACTTGCTTGAAAATTTCAGTGTCAGCCCTGGGGGATGCTGACATTTCAACCTTCATTTGGCAAAAATCAGAATAATGGCAATTTAGATGGAAAAGGAGGTGTAAACAGGATAACAGCAATAGTAACATCAAATTCAGGGCAAAAAAACCAAGCTCAATTTAAAAGTGTTCCCAGGTTTCTTTTTGCTGTTCCTGAGATCTGTGTATCTCTAAGCTTATCCAAAGTCAGGCAGCGGGACAGCTGCAGCCTGAGTCGCAGAGCCAGTGCTGGGGCTGGAAATCCCTGTTTCTGATACAGCGTTTGGCTTACTTGGCCTTGAGTTTTTCTTAAAGGATTAATCTATGAATGCACAGACGTGCTTACAGTTCTTAACTCTGCACTTCTCCTTCCAGCTCTGCTCTCTGAGGAAGTTAGAGGCGTGATGGAGAACTGAGGGATTGCTTGCAACCATATGTTCAGGTTAATTGCAACTGGGCATTGCTATCAGGTATTCTCTAAAGGAAGAGAAACCGAGATGAGTTTGTACAACTTCTTGAATTCTGATATATTCCCTGAATTTGCTGGGGAAGTGCAGCACTTGGTTTATAGAATGCTTTTTGCACAGTGCAGGCAGGGCTGCTATTATCTGCCCTTTAAGTCTCCAAATGCAGCATCCTGTAGAAAACAGGTTCCTATTTTGGACAAATATATCCTTCTTTCCAAACCAAATACCACAGAGTTTGACCCCTTGGCTAAAACCAACCTGCAGTCAAAATTGATTCCTCACTGCTAAGTCAAGATAAGGTACTTTTAAACCAAAAAACAGATAGCCCCAAGCAGAGGGTTGCAGTGATCTAACAAGATCCATTAAAAGCTCTGTCTGCAAAGGCTTTGCCTGTAGCTTTCCACTCCCAGCAAGTAGATGCTCACACATGCTGTCTGCTCTGTACTGATAAAATCTAAGTATGATAATGGGGGCAGGACACAAGAAATTATTCTGGAAACTGTTTTTTTCTGGATTCTTCATGTGCTTTTAATAGTAGCAAAGACAAAGCCACAGACTGATCAGTGCTAAATGTATTACTCTTAACCCAGAATCCATTCAGATTTGTGATTGCAAGGTCAGGGTTTCTGTTTTAATCATTCTCCATACCACTGTTTTTATCTGAGGTATATATGAAGTTGTCACACTTGGCTGAGGAAGTCTTTCTAATTGTATGAGCTGTGATTTGCATGATATGCTGCAAAATGCAACACTGGCTCCTCTCTGATGATGCTACAACTCAGTAAGGGTATTCATACAGAAGTGGCTTCCCCTCTCCATCGCCATGGGTGAGGTGATGAAGTCGCTTGCCTGCTCAAGATGAGAAGGAAAGCGGCTTTGCTGGTGCAGGTTTCTATGTGGGCAGGATTGGACCGTGCTGCACAACACTGGAGTACAATGGTGGGCTTTGGGAGCAGTGGCTGGTGGCTCAGCATCCTCCTCCTCCTGTGCACCTTCGTGTCGCTCCTGCACTTGCAGCAGGGCACTGAGCCTTAGAAAATCCCCTGTAATATTTCTTAGATAATAAACAAGCTCAGGCATTTTACAGCCGTAAGCGATAACCTGTGATAAATGCAAAGGTAACTGTGTGTGTCCTGGCCATCAGCACTCACTGTGACTCTACCAGAAGTGCAAATGAGCTCCCAAAAGCCAATTTCTGCTTTTACAGTCGGGTATCTGTGCTGCACCAGCTGCATTTTAAGGTGCTGCTCCCTGAAGTGTTGCCTTAAATTTAATACCCATGGACATTTAACCCCTAAAGATATTTCCACCCTCTTTCAAAGGTACTTTGTCTTTCACAAGGCTTACATTATTTTATAGAAAGCTCTATTGTGTTTCCCCCTTTCACTTCCATGTTTAAGAGAGTGAAGGAAAAAGAAAATAGGGCAAGGTAACAGCCACTGAGGTTGGACTGGAATACCTCAAGCCCTGTGAGTGCCACAGGGATGGGATCCCTGACAGGTGTAGGAGCCCAGGGGACATCCCCCCAGGCAGCCAGCAGTACTATGGTAACTGGTTTATCTTTTAAACATTGCACCTAAGAAAAAAAAATGTGTAAGACAACTTTTTGTTTGAAACTGTACCTTTTTCCCCAAATAAGGTTCTCAAATCTGAAATATCAAGTGATTTTTTCCATCTTGTAAGATGTTTTATGTTCTTCTCAAATAGTAAATGAAAACAGCAGGGAAAGTGGAAAAATCACCATTTTTCTCAGTCAAATGAAAAATTGTGACCAAAAAAGCTGTAAATAAGGAGAAAGTGCTAATGGAAAGTTACTTAGAGTAACTTAAGGTGTTAGTTTTTTTTCAGTCATTTGCAGTGATTAGTCTTTGCAGGCTGCCAACTTGCATGTTCCTTTTGCCTCCTCCAAGTGTTTTACATCTACACGTCAGTTCGGTAGATTTAAACTAAAATAAGAAGTTTCCTCAGTGGTTTAAGATGAGCAAAATCCAGAGCTGTACTGGAAGCTCGAAGAAAGTGGGAAGCTAGTGTTGAACTGTAGGGGGTAATGTTGCTACACATACTCTGCCTGCCGGCTGCAAAAGGTAGATAAAGTTATTGACTGTATTATTACGTGACAAACTGTATCTCTGCAGAAGGAATAAAAACGTGATTACTCTTTGCAACCTCCTCCCTCTGTCCTCACCATCTCTCATTTGCAAGGGCTCTTTAGCTCTTCATTTTTTCCAGTACTGCATTATCGTTTTCTGCTTGATGGTCTTTGTCTAGAATTGTATGTCTTTTACGCTCTAGGGTCATATTGTGTATTTTGTCTTTGTGTACTGCTTGTGGCCGGTCTTGCTTGGAGTCAAAAAACATAGTGTAATGCTGCCACCAGCCAGAGAGACCTGGGCAAGAAGTAGGAGCAGGCAACCTTGGGGTGATGAGAAATGAATCGGTGGTGGGAACCAAATTGGGTGGCTTGGTGTTTGGTCCCCATGCCTTTGGTTTGGCTGTGTGTCCCGAAAACAAAGGCAAGCTGGGTCATCATTCTGGTTTTTAATGCACCAGGCTTTGATGATGCCAGTTTTATCAGCCACATGGGTCTGTACCAATGAACGTCATAATTTGTGGCTGACTGACTGTACATCGTGTAACATAGCACGTGCTCTATATGCAAGGAATAGAGATGCTCCCCGCCTCCCAGAGACATATGAACTCAGCTCATAAATGCAGTGTTTGTTGCTGTGCATCCATTACAGCTGCTTGCAATGACTCCCCACTCCCCTGCATCTATTGATCCAGTCCCTCTGCCTGAGAGTTTAACGGGATAAGGAAGTGTCCCTTTGGGCATCTGGAGGGAGTTGTCAGCCACCCCCAACAGCCTCCATCACTAGCCGAGATGATTGCCTGGTATTGCCAAGGGCAGTAAGCTTTCCACACAGCCAGGTTGCTGCGTGCATGGGTTTTTGAGAAGAGATACGGTTCATACCATTGAGAATGACAATGGCTACTGCAGTCCATAATTGAGTTCTGCTTTACAGTAATCTGTCAGGGCTGTGAGATCAGTCACTAATAGTGTTCTTCACACAGCCAGAGCTGAGTCCACTCTCAACTATGCCACAGTCCCATGTGGAGACTGTGTAACAGGAACATAGCTTTTTCTCATGTCAATATGAATGTGTTTGTGCTGTGAACTAAAGCTGTGCCACTTTTGCATCCTTGGTTACAATGCTGTAAATGATGGAGTGGTTACAATGCTGTGAATGATGAATTGCTCTATTTGAGTTTATACTGGGGTGATGCTGGGCAGAGAATGGCAAGGATTATTAATTTTGGATACAAACACTGGAGACGAATGGAATTAATGGAGTGCTACATTCTACATTTATCAGGGGAGAAGTGGGAACAGCAACAGGCTTATTCAGTGCATTTCAATTCTGAACAGCCTCTGTACCAATTTCCCAGAATCTGAAGTTATAAACTATTTTTTAGGTATTTTCAAGCAGAATCTTTCATTAAACATGCCAGCATGGAAAAGAAATCTATTGATCTCTGCTAGGTTTTAGCTCTTGCTGTATGACATGGACTCCTGATGAATGGGGGGCAGGCTGGAAGGTAGGTAAAAACTTTCTTGCTGGTTTCCCATCAGTTTGCAGGCTGGATACTTTCCCTCATGACATTGCAGAGGGGAGGAAAGCCCTGACTGCTGCAGGCTCCCAGGTTGCACTCCAATGGGAAATGGGTCTTATTGTCCCCCATACCAGGCTTTGAATTGTCACAAGCATAAATAGGTGTAAGATATCAGCACTTTTCTTCAGGAGCAGCTTGTATTTTCTTGGCATGGACATAGACAACTTCACCAGGGAGGCTGATGTTTTATCCCCACACATTTCCTGCCCCTGTATACGTATCTCATCCCATCCATGCAAAAGGCCTCTTAGTCACTTTCTTACCCATTGAAGATCTTAGGCCACAGGTACCAGAGCGATGAAGCTTCTCTAACCACCACAACAGACTTCTTGTGAGAGCTTTTCTTCTCCAGCAGCCTTTCCAAAGGATCTGCAATGAATGCAAAGAGCCTTGGCAGGAACTGGGTTTTCACTGCTTTTTTTATGCAGTGTCTGCCACGTTGAGGCTCTTGGGTCTAATCACAGTACAGCTAATGCAGGGAAAATAAAGCTGCTCTCAAGACAGACTGACTGACAGACTTGTCATGATGGTAGTACACATAGTTGAAATATTATGGCTGCGTTCTTGAAAACCATAGCCAGGGTAAGCTGTTTCCTTGAGCGCATGTGGTAAAAATAACACCTGCTTTGCAGACAGTGGATTTGACAGCTGCAAAGTCATAGTGTAGGCATCTCCAGAAGCACGATATATTTTTGCTTTGTACCCCCAATAATAATAGTTATTGTTATGGAAAAAGGGCAGGATGAGATGTGAATTCCCAGATATAAAGGAAAGAGTGTGATGGGGGATTATGGCTCAGTGGAACTATTACAAGCCATCAGTGGTGCCTCTCACTTGAAGGTGCATCAATCATTTCTCACGTTGTGCACTGCTCGCTATGGCTGCTTGGCAAGATCCAAAATAATGTCACAAAATGCAACACTGGTTTGTTGAGCCTGAAGTGTTTCCTTTTTATCTTGGAGACGTTTTTGCTGAGTCTTACTGCAGACTGCAGGCAGGGTCCTGCCTGGCTTCCTGGTAAGTGTCTTCTAGAGCCTCATTTGCTGATGAGCCCCTTGCATGGCTTCTGCAGCAACCCACTTCTGGCATTGCTCTGTGGTCAATGGCGGCAAACTCCAGCTCCTTTATAAGAGGGTGCCAGGGGAGGCAGATTTGCTTTAGCAGGGCCAGCTATGGCCAGGAAGTCAAGATGTTTCTCCATCACTTTCTAGAGAGAAGGCGCAGATGGGTCTTTGATCCAGAATAGATAAGAGGTAGAAGAAACGAGCTGCTGGACTGGGATCCATGTTTACTGGTTATCACATTGACAGCAGGAAATGATGGCCATGCTTCTCATTCCTCAGAAACCACCAAGGTATGAACCCTTCCTTCATTAGTTTTCCATGAAAAAAGCTGTGTTCTGGAATCCATTGGTAATCCTCTGGCTGTAACTTTCAGCCACCGGTTCTGGTTTCATGTCTCCTTTCTTCTAAGGGTTTCCTTCCTTTAAATGTAATTATGATCTGTGATCAAACCAACTTTTGATCTTCCTTTAGATGAAATCAAACAGATGGAGCTTCTTGGTTCTCATATTAGTTAGGCAACTATCACTTCTCAGATCTTTCTGTGGTTTCTTACTGAAACCTCTTTCATCATCAAACATCCATTCAAAAATGCTGCCAGTGAAAGCTGCATTCAGTATTTTAGTTTCCCTACCTAATTTCACCAATCAGGTAAAAATTACATCCCTGGTCTCCTTTTTCTATACTTTTGTGAGTATTTTTTTCCATGCTGTTAAAAATGTAATGTTGAGCTATTTCTTTATTGCAGCTTATAAATTCTTGTCAGGGTTACAGTTTTACAACACACAATCACTTATTCTTCAGATTTTCCCAGATAGCTGTGTTACCATCTTTATACATTTAGTTTTATTTTATTTATTTGCATTTATATAAAGCAGGTTTTATATACACACATACAGATGCCAAGAAATCCTGACACACCTACAAGCTATTGCGAGTGCTGCTGCTGTTGTATTTCTCTGTGATTTCTCTCCAACAGCAGCCACCTTTCATGTCTCTCCTGAATCTCATTTGAATTTATGTACTGAAAAATACTGGCAACAATCAAGAGGCTTTCATGGAGAATAATTCTTTCTTAAATTACTTTGCTACTGTTCTTTGGTGAGCTAATGTGTTTAGCTGATAGAAGTCAACTGAATGCACTGTAGTTATGCTTTTTTAAGTGTTATCATCACATGGTATGCTCTAGCTTTGTTAGAAGTTTGCATAGAAAGAGGTACAACACATTAAATGGATTAAAAACTGCCTGGCTTGTCTCAAAAAGTAAATTGCTATATTTTAGTTAGGAATTATCAGCCAATATTTACTTTCAGGCATTATTCCTTTGCCAAAGATGTATGGTATATATGTATCAGAGGATCATGGAGCTGTCATAAATTGAGGGGAAAATATGTGATTGGAGAAAAATATCCAGATGACACAGTGATTGTGGGAATAATGATAGGGCAGACATATCATTTGTATAGCATGACCTTAATCACCCAATAGCATGCACATAATTAAGACCTTTTAAGGCAGCAAAAGTAAACTCATAATTTTAGAACTAAGGAATGTGTATACTACAGTGAGAAGATGAGGGACTGGATCATGGAAAAGACAGATCCCAAAAATGTAAGAGAATTAGTGAAGTCCTCAGTGAATCAGGCAGTGTAAATGCTTCAGGTATAACACAGAAAGAATTTAGGTGCTCAAGTCCAAAACTGCAATTCTAACTTTCCTCCTCAGCATTTGTGTAAATAACATTTCGCTAACTTCTAGAGTTCTTTACTTTTTTACTCAAAGGATGACTGTCCTAAGTTGAAAATAGAAGAATGACTGTGTCAGGCCTGTATCCCATCTCCAGCAGAGATACTTCCCCAAAGTACTTCCCACTTTGAAGTGATCTGTGATTTGGGACCTTCCTAAACCAGAAGGAGTGTCTTTGTGTCTACTGATGTATATCGGGCTCTCCTGTCATGCTTATGTCTGCTTGCCCATGGAAAATGCTGGTACCTACCACATCCTGTGTTCAGCCACAGCTTAATGACTTGCTGCATAAATAGCAACCTCCTTGTAGCCTGCTGTGTATTTGTTTCATACAAGTTCTTGCATGGGACGAATTGCTTTCGTTCCATGTGCCGCTCATACAGACCCCTGACTTCCCTCTTGCCTGGTGTCTTCTGCAATCCAGTGCTGGGCTTCAGACAAGTTCTTTCACAAGGAGTTCCCTCACACAGTGCTCCCTGAGCATCCCTGACTCTCAGGGAACATCTAACTCTATGCGTCTCTGTACAAAATCAGCAGTAATTGATTTATTTTGAAACATGGCTGGGAAAAGGAAGCAGCAATTGTGCAACAGCTTTCTTCTTGCTGAGTGGGGCAGAATATGGAGCAGCCTAATTTACTTCCTATCCCAGCCCTTTGACAAAGTGTTCCAAGAATTTACATTATGTGGGGTGTTGCCTCACTGTAGCCTGCTGTGTTTTATAAGAAGGGACAACCTTCTTGCCCCTTAGAAGGGGCAACCTGATCGCTTCTTGAAGGCCAAACATGCTTGCCTTCAGGGTGATGCTCAGGCTGTGGAACTTGGGTTTAGTCCTGTGGGCCTCGCGTCAGGTACTGGATGTCAGGGAAGGGGATTGTTCGTGTGGAAAAAGAGAATCTATGGATTATGGAAGGAGGGGCTAGCAACTTGGGAGGATTATAGGACAGTTGTTGGAGGATGTAGGGAGGCAATTAGGATAGCTAAGGCCTCCTTGGAACTTAATCTTGCAAGTTGGGTTAAGGACAATAGAAAGGCTTCTTCAAATACATAATGGATAAAACTAACACAAGAGGCAATATAGGCCCACTACTGAATGAGGTGGGTGCCCTGGAGACAGAGGATATAAAGAAGGCAGAGGTGCTGAATGCCTTCTTTGCCTTCTGATGGCTGATATGAAGATCACTGGCTTCATGGAATGTGTCCTTCAGCAGTGCTGGAATGATTCCATAAAGTGTTAGTTTTGCTAAACTTCACAATTTTGGGCTGTACCTTTTCCTGTCTCTTGCAGACAGATCAACAAGCTGCTTGCTCACTGGTGGTGAATTGATTCTTTCTCACATTCAGACTCAAGGCTGCAAGAGGGCTGTCATACCCCATAGGATTTCTCCATAGTTCCTCTTGATGCACAGACTCTTATCTCCCAGATTAAGAAACAGAAAACAGTTCCTGTCTCTGGACTGAGCAGGGGAATGTGGAGAATTTGTACAAGTTACTCTTCTACATCAAAGGTTAATTTTTCAGTGTGAAATGATGACATAAATATTGGTAGAGTGAAAAACATAATTTTGGGCAATTCCTCTTTTTTGACACTGTGAATCTGGAGCCAGCCTGGTCTTACCAGCAAGGTGTTGAATTAATTAACGAATATCAACAAGACATTATTTTCACAGGTTTTGTTCTTTTGAGCCTATGACAGATAGCTGTGCATTTGCATATAGAATACGCAGAGGTTAATTAGTCATCTTATTGTTATTTACTTTAATAATTATCAAGGTACCTGGGAGCTTCTGTCAAACACATGGACTTTGTACTTCTTGCTGCTGAATACACAGAGTTGGTGAAATTTGCCAGCAGCTTGTGGTCTAAGAGTAAGGAAAATTTGACGTGCAGATGAGAGAATACAAATAATCAGTTTTAGCAAACACTGAGGTGGAAGCAGAGAACTGGAGCCTACTTACAAGTGCTGTTCTCTTCCATTTGTAGGCGAGTCCTCCGTGGCACTTCACTTAGAAAGCCAGCTGAAGTTGCCTACTCACAATGCTCTGATGTGGCACATGACTTGCTCAAAACAAGTCAACATAAGGTGATAATAGCTTTGACATGCAATTTTACAGCTGAAGTACAGAGGTGCAGCATTTCCCGCAGGAGAGCACATAGCTCACCATGTTTGGATGAAGCCCAGGCAGACCACAGCTCAGAGGCATCCAGGAAGATGCTGTGCTAACTTCTGCTTCCCTATCCCCTACCTCCATGATGCTGCAATGGCCACAACTCCCACCTGCAACACTACAATCTTCCCCAAATGGCAGGATAAAACGTTGGATTCCTCTACATTCACCTCCATTTCCCTGTTGCCTTTCAATCCCTCCGCTTTTTCCAAGCAAAACTGCAACTCCTCACATTCCTTTCCACGGGCATCATCTACCAACTCCACCCTGACTCCTTCCCAAAGCACTGACTTCTTAGGCACGCTGGAGTTTGCCATGGCCTGTTTGCCATGGATTTGCTTCTGACGATATGCTGCTGAACTCCATGCAGTCCTCGGCTGGATCAGCCTTCCCCTTTGCCAACCTGTCTGGTCATTAGTCTTCAAACCCTGCTGCTTCTGATCTGAGGTTATAATTGGATTCATGAAACTGCAGCCAGGCAAGGATGTGGAGCCATGATTCCAGAAAAAACTGAGTTTTCCCACAGCATGTTGCACTAGTGGTCACTTATAGCAAATTCTTATCTTTCTTTTCCATCCCAGTTAAATTTTGGCTGATTTTTATAGAGTAGAATCATTGAATAGTTAGGGTTGGAAAGGACCTTAAGATTATCTAGTTCCAAACCCTCTGTTATGGGCAGGGACACCTCACATTAGACCATGTAAATGGTTATGCTGATCTCAAGCCCAGACTCTATAGTCATCGTCCTGAAAATGTCAATGCTCAGTGCTCTTGGCTGCTACCTAATGTGACTGTGATCACTGCATGGCTATGAGGTCATATCTCCTCCTGTGGCGTGCTGTGAACTGACCCTTCCTTCCCTGGTGGGAAGTCCAATGATTGAAATCCCACAGATCCCTACTTCTCCCTCCAGGGAGGGAGTTAACTCGCCAAACACACCACCTACTTTGAGGTGTCACCGTGTAGGCGTTTCCATGAGAAGTAAGTGCCTCACCTCTCACTTCCATCCGTGGAATAAGTCACCAGACCAAATGTGTTTATGTGGTCCAGAGTGGATTGAAAAGTTCTCCTGACTTGAGGAGAGTCATCAAAGAGTGGAAGGTGGTACTGACACATAAACTGTTCTTACCTTAAGCAGTATTGACACATAAACTTTAGTGGCTTACTCTGCAGTCTGAGTCCTGCTCTGGCCTTGAAAACCCTCTTGTCTCTCTGTGATGCCCAAAGAGGGAGGTAATCACACCAGAGGGGGATTCCTTGAGGGATTCTACTTAGCATGGCCAACAAGGTACTGGGTTGGGTGCTTGCAGCACCCTTGACAGCAGTGAGGGTGGCTCTGTAGTGAGCACCAAGGTGTGAAAGCAGGGCAAAGACA
>JBCJKH010050994.1:0-29572 GCA_039877255.1 Loriculus beryllinus | reverse complement strand
CTTTCCTACAGCCATGCATCACCAATGCCTGTGTGCTGACAAATACTTTCACAAATAGATTTCTAGGGCTTCACATTCACGTTACCCAGCTGTGCTTCATACTACCCAGTATGTATGACAGTGGACCTCAACTCATCCTGCTGGAAAGCTATTACAATAGAGGCACCCATAGGAAGAAGCTCACCAGTTCAGTTTCAGTTACGTTTTTGGGAAAAGTGGAAAATATTATTTTTGGAGAACATTTTCTATAAGATATTGATCCTTATGCTCTGGCTTTGTTTTCATCATCTCTGCACATGTTATCAGGTCCCTTGGACTCCATAGGAAAACCCTGAGATTTCTTGAGCAATTTCTCCATACCTTTTCCAGACTCATGGGGCTATTCTCATATTTTCATAATAATCCTTCAGCAGAGTCAGGAGCTCAACCTGGGCCCTATGCAGAAGAGCTGCCAGGTGATCCCATGCAACAGATAGATAGACTAGAGAAAGATGAGAATGAGATGGAAAGAGGAAGGCAAAAAAGGAAGGAGGGGAGAGCAGAAAGGGAAGAAGGGGGTCAAAGCAGGTGAAAAAAAAGAGAAGGAAAAAGTTACCTTAAAAGTCTAGGCAGGTGGATCAAAGAAAGAAAATGCAAAGCCACTGTACTCCTGCCCACAAAGACAGGGCAGAGGGTATGTGCCCAAGGGACTGCTGGAAGATGCACATACAAAAATTACTCTTGCTGAAACTGATACTGAACTCCTACCTTCATCTGAAGAGGCTGTCTAGGCAGGTGAGACTTGGGCTGCTGCTGTGTTAACACTTCTGTTGTGTAGTTGTTATCTACTTTGTTTCTTTGTACTGCTAGAAAGCATTATTTGTGGTACGGATTGTTGGTGACTTCAAATACTGGGCTTTCCTACTGATAAGAAACAATCAGAAAATGGCTGTTCTCCTTAAGGCTGTTATTTTGAGCCCTCTCTTTGAATAATGTTGTCACATGATTGATGCCTGGCTCTTTCCTCTTCAGAGTGCGTTTACAAAGGTGGTGTATCTCTCTCACCTTTAATACCTATAAAATGGAATTTGCTAGAAGCGTTCTCTTTCTTTAGAGCAAGGAGATAGGAGGCTTCTTTTGGGAGATGAATATTTAGGAAATCACAGTTCATCTAACAACATATAAAGACACTTTTGCTGCCCTGGACTATTATTTACATCACATGCTCAACTTCTTTCTTGTGAAGTGAGGGTTTCTGCATCATCTGATAAATGCATGTTTGTAAAAGCAAATGCCATTTATGTGTGAAGAGTCTCAGCTCTTTTAAATAAAGATAATTATAAAACATAAGGCTAGAGGCTTAGGCAGAAATGCAAAACTGGAGCATTCAGGTTGAGACCACTTGTTAGAACTCGCGAGTGGCCAGACTGGAGATAGATGCATCCCTCACTCAGTTTTTTCATACTACACTACAGACTTGTCAGTTACAAGAACATGACTCAAAGTTATCATTAACCATACTGCAACAAAACCTTTTTTCCCATGCTTATCCAATTCTGACACAATCAGGTCAGTGGAAAAGGTTCATCTCTTCTGTGCAAGTAGTCTATGTTTGACCGTAGGAATAAAGGAACTTACAAGAAGATTGCAGTGATTTGACAGCAGCTGCTGTCTTGTTGCCACAGAGCAGAAGTAAGCATTTTTCCTATGTAGCATGTTGCCTAAGGTCTTGTCTGGGCTTGTTATAGATAGGGTCTATAAAGAAAACAAATGGAAGTCACAAGCTATCATATCATAGGCTTGTCCTTATACTTATCCAATGGAAGCTGTTAGCCTGAAAAGTCATTACTGAAATACAAGTTTAGCCCCGTATTCTGTGCAGAAATGCCTGCTGAGAACAGTTAAGCCACAAACCATATGTTTTCATATGCTTGTGCTCTCACCTCTACTCCCTGAGTTTAAAGCAACAGTACAGAAAAACACTGCTTTGTCAGCTATTCTAGAAAATACCAGCCAAGTTCGAGACATGTATTTATGACATTAAACACAAATATCATAGGATACCTTTGAGGCCTAATTATTGCTGTATGCTGTTGAACTTCCCTGTCATATGTCCTGCAAACTACTGGAACCTCAAGGTGCTAAAACAGTTCTTCCCTGTTATTTTCCTATGTAAAAGGCAAGGAGTACAGTTAGCGTTCTCAAGAGTTTCCTCTATTTGGAAGTATCAGTGAGACTGTGTGTCTCTTCATAATCCCTTCCCCATCCCCCTAATTATATACAGTTTAGGTATGTATGTTATGTACAGAATTCATGTCCTCATGCTTGCCCTACTGTCTTTTCCAACTGTTGACATGTTCTCTCAATGTGTATGTGAAAAATAAGAATGTTGGAAAACAACCCCTGAGGAAAACACTGATGATTGTTCTCCAACCTCAGGCTGCTCCACCAGGGAACAGTTAGCTCTTTGTCAGGGGCATCAGCTGGACACATACAGACTGACTGGGGGGTTTGTTCTGGGCCTCTCTGCTTCTGAAACAAAGCAAGAATCCACAACGGGCTTGTGTTTATCTACAGATTAATTGCCCCCCTTTCATGGCAGTACTTCTCATGATGGGGGTAAATTTGTTGGGATTTGCCACACTTTTGTGGCTGGGTATACTATTTTACTTGACCTTATCTATGCTGGAGAAAATAATTACTAGCACACACCTGACAGGAGTGTTAAGGTGACAGAGTATTAAAAGGGCTAACCTTACACAAGCACATGCCTTTGCACGTTTGTTAGGTCCTGAGCAAAGACCATGAAGTAGCAGCTTCTGCTTCTGCAGAATGCCCTGCTGGTTTTCCTGACTGATCCAAGTAGAAGACAGGTAAAATGGAGAGAAAGTTTGTAAAGTAAGAGTACAAAACATGCAGAGAACTGGTTCTGCATTTCAGGCCTTAACATGTTCTAATAGGCTTCATTTGTAAACCATTCTCTATACCACCCCACTTTGGTGACATTAGAGATGTGTGGTTTTAAAGATAAATTTGGATTGTTATTTGCCATGGTTTGGGTTTTTTATTTCCTCTTTCAGAATAGGAGCATATCACACAGCATCCTGATGAAGTTCTCTGCAAGCAAAATGTGTTTCCTGTTAAAAGTCATTCCCAGCTATTGATTTCAGATGTTCCAGAGAGCTCAGCTGATTTCGGCTGCAAGGGACTTGTACAAACCATGACAAACGTGGGAGGTGTTATCAGAACTCAAGCTGTGAAATTTAATCTGCCCTATTGTGCTGGTATCTAAGTATGTCTGAAGCTGCAGCTGGTTAAATGAACAGTCCAGCTTCACTCTGTGTACTATAAGCAGGACAGAATTTCACAATAGCTTTGTATAATCCCTTTGTGGAGATATTCAAGGGCTAGGGGGGCTGATTATAGTCTCAAATACCACTCAAAACAGACAGCCATTGTATAACACTGTCTGTCTTTCATAACATGCCAGCAGAAGTCTCATGAGGATGGTCTCAGCTTAGTTTGCAGCCAGATTTCTACCTACCATTTTACCCCAGGGGTAAAAAAGAAAAGCTGTCATTCTGTACCATCACTCTCATGTAACCCATGTTTGGGGGGGAGGAGGGAGAATGTTATTTATGTGAAATTCTTTCTCCTGCAAGCACAAAACCTGCCTCTGACCCTGACGTAAGTAGGCACAAAGCCATAGAAACCAGGGAAGTTACACAAGGGTGCAAAACTGTTTATGGGGCCAGATCACACACTGGACCTAATGTTGCCTCGTGGGCAGTAGGTGGGGCTTTTGGCATTTGCGGGGGAGCTCTCCAATGAGAGCCAGAGGAAGCAAAGGCTACAACCATGTGGTTTTCATAACAGCATCTCCATCCAGTAGGGCTGAGGCATGGGTGGAGTTTGATGAAACTAAACTATACACTCACAAGCAGCATCTTGTACAGCTTCAGAAGGACAGACTGCAATAGCTAGAAGGATAAGGACAGCCTAAAATGTAAGTAGGTCTACTTTCTCCACTTTCTTAATGTAATTAACGGCTTGTGGAATGGCATGTTCTGGCCAGGTTTACTTGTGGCATCACTGTAACCTATGAGTATGCCTACTATACTTCCTGTCCCTTTGGCCCATGTGTTAACAGCTCCAGAAAAGGCTTTAAAAAAACCCAACCAAACAAAAAGCCTAGAGTACTATTTATACGAATGGATGCAAATCTCAAAACAGCTTTCCTGTACATCTAAAAACTAACTGTAAATATTTGGAGGATTCTTCTGTTTGTCTCTCCACTCCCATCCCCCAAAGCATTATTTTATGTAGCTAAAAAAATATCTTGCACGCAGTCACCAACAGTACTGGCCACAAAGTTACACAAGATAGAGCTGTGAGAGCTAACCAACCCTTAAGAAAAGGTATGTGGGAGAGGGGCTTGAATTGGCAAGTTCAGAGAAAAGGCAGCTTGTATAGCAGCTACTACAACAGCATGTGTCAAAACAGAAATGTTTATTTTTCTGCTTTCTAACATACACCCAGGGAACACATGAAGAGGAGCAATGTGTTTTCTATCAAGTTCTAGCAAGGAGAAAGTGAACTGCCAGTAAAGCAGCATCTTTGCTTTAGAAATGGCAATGGATAAAAAATTACTACAGGAAGTTTTAGTATAATTGTTCATATTTGCTTCTATTAAAATTATAGGATTCCTGCATTATTGAATTCTAAATACTATTGACAAAAAGTGTATTAGAGTACAACTGTTCAGCTTGGTTGGGACCATAAAGCAGTCATCCTGGTAAAGGCTGCTGAAGATGTATCTTCAGGCTGGGACAAGGAGGGGGACAGAGCCTGCTTTTAACTGCTGTTATCGCTATCCTGCTATGTGGTTCTCCCACCTTCCTTTGCTTTCAAGTGACAACTGAAAAAGCTCAACACTGAGTGCTCTGTGCACTACTTATTTTAAGGATTGTAAGTTAACTCAGTGCCTGCAGTTTGTTGGGTTTTTTTGTGTTTTGTGGTTTGTTATGTTTTTCTTTAAAAGCTTTTCAACCTCATAGCTCCCAAAGAAAAAACTTCTTGTAGCTACCTCTAAACTAGAGTGCAGGAGGGGATTAACAGTATTCATCAGTAGTCTGCATATCCTAAGAAAATGTGAACAGGTAAGAAAGTAGTTGGGTAGCACAAGGCAGCTCTTGATTTTACAAAAGAAGCCATAGTTTTATAGTCACAAACCATCATTTTAAAAGACGGCATACCTTAAAGACATTAAAAACTATTATTACAAATTATGAATGGTCCACCATTCATATTTATGATATCGCTGCAACACAAAACATTGTTATGCACCTCAAAAACAGACCTTGTCTTGGTTGTCAGTCCTCGGTAACATCATTTCCTCTTGCTGCTCAGAGACATGTTGTACTGTAGATGGGACATGCTGCACCTGTACTAATAAAAGCCCATAAAAAAAGTATAGCCATGAGTGACAGGGCAGTGGCTTCTTGTTGTATGGGCAGCTATAAGCAGTTGAGGAGGCAGAGATATAAAAAATAATTTTGAAGTTTGCTGTTACCCAAGAAATATACAATTAAGTCTATACTCTGAGAAGACAATGTACTACAATTTAAGAATCAAGATACCTGGCTCAATGAATTACATGCTATCTTTGCAACATAAAGCATAAAGGACATTGTAATGCAATACAAAGCAGACTTTCTCATGTCTTTCTCATGTAGGTTGTGCATTACAATCTGCCTGGTAACAGCAAAACTCATAAATGCAGGCTGCTAAAACCTCACGACTTTTAACCAGTCTCTCCACTCCCATCCCCTAAAGCATCATTTTATGTAACTAAAAAAGTATCTTGCATGCAGTCACCAACAGTACTGGCCACAAAGCTATTTCAATAGTGATTTTGGTGATTTCCACTTGCTTTGCTTTGGAAGTGAGAGGAAGTTCAGTGTTACATGTTTCCGTTTTTTTCTTCCATGTGAAGGCTACCTAAGTAAGTAGGTACTTACTACCTAAGTAAGTAGCCTTCACATGCTACTTTATTTATGTTCATAAATCCAACAAATCTCATCTACTGATAGGACTCTAATGCTAAAGGCCTTCAGAAAAGCATCAGATATTATGAGAGACCCAATAAATTTATGAGCAGCCAATACCAGAGTACACATCAACACCAATACCTTTACCCCAGAAGCAAATTGGCTGAACTCTTCAAATCCTTCTTACTTACAGATTTCCAAAAAACTGCCACTTGCAGACTCTCAACTCTCTTTTGCAGCCAGGAAAAGCCTCCACTTACACAGAAGCAAAGGCAGCATATCCTGAAAGATGAACACACTCCCACGTCAGCGTAATTTCTTGGTCCCGGTTCGTTCAGGGCTAAAACGATTTCATCCCTTCTTATGGAATCATTGGGGATAAGCAATAGGATCCAAGCCTTTCATTATTCCAGAGAAAATCAAAACATTAGACAAAAAACCCTAGTACTTTCTTGTGCTCTATTTATACTGTATTGATTGAAGAGAAGCCAATGAACTGCATCTGCCTTTCAGCTCTGGCAAGATGATCAAATCCTTCAAGCAAACCTTCCTGTCCCTGGATCTGCAGTCCCCTCGGTGGAGCTCAACAGAGACAATGGTAACTGCTACAGTCCAGGGGAACAGAGACCTCTAGTTGGAGTACTGTAAGGCTAAGGTGGATTTGGGATTGTCTGATGACAATAGGGGGCCTGGGAAAGTTAGACACTGCTCATACCTAATAGCAAGTATGGAGAGGTACACCTATTTATAAGCTCTGAGGAGCTCAGCCTAACACAAAGAATGGTTTTGCAATAGAAGCATCAAACAGTTTGACACTAGGAGTATGCCTAGAGTCTGCAGCAAAGAGGTTGCTCAGTGTTCTCATTAAATAGTACGTTCACGCTGATGTGGAAGAAGTAACTATTATGCCATCTTCAATACTCATCTCATGGTTACTGTGACTTTTACTACCTTTCAGGCAAAGGATTATGAACTGCGTCAGTACGAGACAGCAAAATGGGTCAGCACAGTCATTAGGGGAGAAACCCAGAAGGAGGCAATGCGTCAGGGCTTCTGGAAACTCTTCCACTACATCCAAGGGAAGAATGAGAAAAGTACAACCTACTGGTTTTGGAATGAGAGAAAAACAAAGGGAAGATGAAGCTGCATAGCATAAACAGTAGATGAGCTCTGGGACACAGCAGGCTCCCTTTCCTGGTCTAACTCATGACTCCATTGGGCCATTTTACCTGTCAGGCTGCTTTAGTATCTGCTTTTACGATAAGTCTGCATCACCCTTTAAAACAGCATTCAGGCACTGCCCTTACTTGCAACTTAAAACAACTTTTCATCCTCTCCGCTAGAAATGAAGATAGACATGACGGTGCCCGTGACATGCCTGATAAAATCTGGCTGTGCAGACTTCAAGGTCTCTTTCTTTGTTCCATTTGAACACCAGGACTCCCCACCACAGCCCACTGACTCTGATGTTTTTGTTGAAGAGAGGAAGGCAGCAGCCATCTTTGTCCGGTAAGCAGAACCAGCACAGCTCGTAAATGAAGGGGGCTCATCATTAAGAATCTGGACTACTCTTTAAGAGGTTATTTTTAACCATGCATATATTCCTGCTGTTGAAAGCCCTGAACAGCAAAACCTGAGCATTTGCAAATCTTTCTTAAGCTTGGGGGTCCCAAGAACAAAGAAATTACCAAGCTTCAAAACATCCATTTCTCAGTACTTACCCATATTGCATTGAAGGGGTTTTATAGAAAATGCAGCCTACAGAAAACTCTTTGACATATTCTGAGCTACAGGACAACTAAATCACTCTTCTAGACCTTTGGTCCAGACCCCCACAAAACCTGCCCAGCAGTTCATTACAGAAAATACAAGTTACACTTTCTCTCCCTGCATGTAATAAAGCCACAGCCTTTGTCAGCTAATACTCTCTGAAGTGCAACCAACTTATTTTAGGGGGGTTTATTTTTAATTCTAAGCTTTTAAAATAGCAGACATCACCATATGCTCCCTAACAGGTAGCTCCTAATAATTACAAACTGCATCATTAGTGCTCAAACACTGCATGCGGTTTCCACCTGTGAAAATAAAAAGCAGGGACTTCAACTCCTAACAGAAACTCTCCATTTCACTCTAACCAGGTCCTTTGGTGGATTTGCCTCACCAGAAAAATATGCTGAGGAAGCTGAAGTCTTGGCCAGAATCTTAAAAAACAGAGGCCAACCATTCCATGAAGACTTCTTCTATACTGCAGGCTATGACAGCCCCTTCAAGCTCTTTAACAGGCACAATGAAGTGTGGTATTTTAAAAAGTAATATAATGAGGGCGGGGGGAGGGAAAATCAAGAGGTTACTAATTATCTCTGGATGTAAAAAAATACCTTATTAATGGCTTTTGCTTTAGTGCAGAAGGGATTTAACTTCCATCTGGACACAAGATCATGCCTAATTGTTTCTAGGATGAAATACTATTCTTGCTAAAGATACCAGCTTTCTTCAAAATGCAACTTGAATTCAGGTAGATTGTAGGGAGTGGGAGACATGACAAACCTCTTCCTCTAATTGAAAGATTCTAGGGAACACCAGTAATCTGAAAATATTCCTGCAGAACAGCACGGATGTTTAGTTCTACTTCTCATTAGAAGTACTACAGCATTAGCTCATGTTACAGAGAATGAGCTGTTCATAGAGCTGACTTTTCTCACATCGGTATCACTCCTGAGACAGCAGAGATATGGGGGAAGTTAAATGATCTTTTCAGAGAAAAGCCTCCTATTAATGAGTTCTGGGAAGCAGCAATACTTCCTCACAAATACTTTGACTCAGAAAGTGCCTCACAAGCAGTGACTTTGTTTTAAAACTTTTCAGAGCAAATACACAGTGTTTAGTTATCACAAAACGTATCAATTACTACTTTGATTTACCTTTGTCCAAATCTTCATTTGGTCCTGTCAACTGCAGTCTGCAGACTAGCAGTATTTGACACTTGAGACCCTTGCAGGATTAGCATTCTAACTGGTTTAGACCCTGCTCTAAAGCATTTGAAGCTTTTATCAGGTAGCCAAGAGGTGTTTTACAGGAAGCTGTTCATCAGAAAACAGTTCACAACAACAGCTAGAGTTTACAAATTTTTATTGGTACCAATCAGTATCAGTGAAACATAACTGGTGTGGTAAAAGAATTCTTGGGCTTTTTTAGTGCTGTTCATGCAAGTGTAACGCATTATTCTACAATCTTCCACCTATTAAGACAGACAGAAGAACCATTATAAGGCATCAGATCAGCATAATAAACTTGCTTGGAACAACTCAGACCTTAGATTTTCATCTCTGTTCAGTGAGAGAGTTCAAGCTAAGGTTATCATCATTTGTTCCAGAAAATAAATTTCATCATTACTAGTTATACTCACCTTCAGTTCTTCATAGAGTAATTTCAAAGTTGCCTCCTCACCTACAGTAAAAAACCACAATTAAATCTTGCAGTAGCACAACTATAAAAGCTCCACAGCAACTTTGTAACCTCAGAGAAAAGTGGAACGGAAAGTGTAATATCACAGTAATTCATTTGGCAGAATCAAATTTCATCAGTGGCTACAAGTATCCTCAATTTTTTTTAACAGAATTCATCTGCTGTGTGGTCTTACCCAATGCGGCTGCAGGTGGCACGGTCCTTTCCTGAGAAAGAGACAGGTTGTTTCAGAATAATAGACATCACTATATGCAAGTTTAATTATCTATGAAATTGTACTCTAACTTTACTTAGGAGGTTGCACTTCAGGTGGCAACTGACAAGAACTTCAGTCTGTAACACCCAAATAAGATATTCAAAGCTTACAAATTGTAACTGAACTGGAAATACAGTATTATTATTGTAAGAACTGGGGGAAAGTACAAAGCTACTTGCTTGTGATACTCTCTCCCTGTAGTCACTTTAATTGAGTTTTGGTATTTAAAATAAAAGTCTCACAGAAACTACCTTGAAAACCTATCCTTAAAATTTAGAACCAGTCTGCTGGAGGAAGCACATCTGTACAGCAATTACCTAGAACTTGATTCTATTTGTGTAGTGCCAACATTAGCAAAAATTATTGACTGGCAACTACAGCATACAAGTTGGATGTTTGGGGTTTTTTTGTTGTTCTGGTTTTTTTAAGGGTGCAGCCACATCAATATGAATTGTTAGAAGTTTTTTGCTGCTGTGCATTCTGCTGTACTATATCATCAACACTTCACTGGCTAAGTCTCCACTGATTCAGCTCCTTTATTATTTCCAATGTGTAGATATCCAATAATAAACACTCAGTTTTCAGTCACTGAAACCACACCTTTTCCTCTAAGAGCTACAAAAAGTTTACTACTGACTACAGCTCAGGAACTGTTTTATCTGCCCAGAAAGAGCCTTTTGCTTTTAAGTCCAACTCAGACCTACACAGAAGTGCGTTCTTGGTTCAAGCACATCAGATTTATTCTCACAGTAGCTGAGTGAGATAATCAGAACACAACAGGAACACAAATCAGATCTATTATAGGAGTAATGAATAATTTTAGGCACCACAATCTAGGCACTTAAGCAGAAAACCAGTATTACAGTAATTATCAAACCCGATCTACTTGACACTTACCTCAGACATGAGGTTTTTTTCTCACACAAACTCACCATGAGCTTCACTCTGTAACAAGTGAAATTCTATTAACACATTCTCCTTGGCAGTGCTTCAAGAGTTAGTTTGAATGTGAGTACTGTTTCAGCACAAGAGTCCTCCTCAGCCTCTTTCAGAGAGATTCCCATTGATTAGAATTAATCATCACAAACAGTACATACTTTGTGAAGCTTCGTATTTTGTTACTTTTGTTTCTCCTTTGGGGTGGACCAGACCTCAGCATTTCAGACTTTATCCCCAACTGCATCTTGATTCACAGGACTACTCCCTGCAAAAGCCTACTAAATTTAACCAGTAAAGTTAAACCAGCAAATAACTGTACTGGCTTTGGTCAGCACAGGCTCTGCAATGCCAGGTTACCACACATTCTTATTCCTAGTAACCCTAGCCCATAGCAGTTACCTATTTCAATAGGGTCCATGCTATTTCTCTTCTGCTGCAAAAAGCAGTAAAGATTTTCAAATAGTAGAAAAAAGGTTTCTTTTTTTCTTGGGGCAACTGAGAAGCAGCTTACCAAATAAGAATCATCTGTCACAAAGCATCCAGTAGTTCTCCCATTCTCAAATCTAGGATAAACCATTAGGAAAATGACTGTCAGTCCAACATCTTTGTTACTCCAGAGCCTACTTAAGACTTCCAGAAACTATGTCTTACTGCTGGATTTATAACTATCTTAGTACTGTCTCTGTTCAAAATATGAGATTCAGTCCTTGGCACCTTGGGCAAGAGAACCCTGCAGGCTGCTGTTAATCTGTGAACTACTGGTAGAGGCAAATCCTCAATTAGAGGCCAGCATTTAGTAAATTCCCCATCACTTATCACACAGTTTTGACTAGTGACATGCATTTGCTGGCAACTTACTTTTGCTAGTAGACCACCAACAACACTACTTCACAGCTTCACCACAGCAGCCCTGGAACAAAACAAAGCATTAGGACCAAACACAAGCAAGCACATGAGAACGTAATCTAACCAGGTGCCTGAAGTCAGATAGAGCTAATTGCAGACCTCCATGACTGAAGTCAAGATACTCATATCTCATCACACAGGCAGCTCACAAATTACTAGACAGCTATCTGCTGCTGCTTTAAAGCTAACACTGCAATGTGGAAAGGCAAATACACTAA
The DNA here is from genome assembly GCA_039877255.1 of Loriculus beryllinus. Lineage (NCBI taxonomy): Eukaryota > Metazoa > Chordata > Aves > Psittaciformes > Psittacidae > Loriculus > Loriculus beryllinus. Next base: position 17,759 of record JBCJKH010050994.1, on the reverse strand, counting down.
CAGTGCTATGTGAGCAACTCTGAGCTCACAGGCAGGGAGAGCTGAGCTACAAACGACCTTAACCAGTAGTTCTCCCCTTAAGCATCCTCCTGTTTTGGCTGAGATGCAAACAGCAGCCAACACTGGCCCCTTGTCCTCCACACCTCACCCCCACCAAGCTTACATGCAATTGCATACTTCATTCTAGCTGGTTTTTTTATGCTAATATTTACAAAGTTAAAACAAGTACTTACATTGCAATGACAAACTCTGGAATCCTGCAAAAGAAAATCTGCTATTAGATAAGGTCCAGCAGAAAGCTTTCACATAAGAACAGTTCCAATGAAGTACTGTATCAGTGTTTAGTCACATTTTATCCTCATAGGGATCAGAGACCTGATTCAACATCATCTACAGTACACTGCAACACTCCCACCCCCTTCCACCAAGGCAGCAATAAAGCCATCTCCCAGCACTCTCAATTCCAGAGACTGCTGAAATTGCAGACAGGAGCAAACCTCTGAATTGCAGAGCTCAATGGCATGAACTGTGTAAACATCTACATCCAGAAAAAACATTTCGAACACTAAATTCATAGCACAGCTGCCTTCACCAGTTAGCCTCATTGGACCCATATTAAAACAATTACCTAATGCTTTTTTTGTGAAGCACAGAGGATCTGAAGGCACACTCAGGGTACTATTTGCTTCAGATTTTCCAGAAACAGGATGGGATTTGCAGACCCTCTTATCTCCAAAAGCAAACTCCCAAGTTCAAATGCAGCACAGCCAAATGCAGCATCCCTCCAAAAGAAAAAAAACCCCATGTTTTTCAATTACCTTCAATAGAAAGGCTTTGTCTTCACAAGTATTAGTAACAGGTGAAATATTCTCACAGTGGAGGCACAGGTATCCTCCATCAAGGGCAGCCTGCAAAGCAACAAAATACTTGCAGATCTTGCAACACTAACAACAACCAGATCAACCAAGACTGTTACTGAAACAGCAGATTTATTCTGCTGTATTTGTATTTAATCTCACAAGCATAGCTACCCTTTATCCTTCTAAATTTTGTAGTTTCTGAAACAAATTTTCAAAATGCATCCATAGAGCAAGAATGTATTTCACCCTCAGTTTTCCTCATGAATTGTCTAACAGCTAAAGGTGCAGAAGGCTGCATCAGCTAGGAGCGAAAGACAGCAACAGCATGATCACCATGAGTTGTCTGCTGAACTATGCTGTCATCACACACAGCCTTCCACACATCTGCAATATAAATGAGCTGTTACAAATGCAGGCAATATACTATTTACCTTGCACAGTTTATAGCTTCATTTCCCAGTACCTGTAATGAAAGAAAAAAGCCCATCAGATTCCCTCAGGCTTCATAGCCAAGCTGACACCCCCTAAGCAAGAGATCACAACAGACACTTCAGATAGGAGCGAAAGACAAAACTGTTCGTCACAGAATGTTCTGCTGAACTATGCCATCATCACTGTATCTGCTTTGGAATAACAGACCAAACAATCACTTCTTGTGACAGCTTTGAATAAATAAGCCATATAATCATTCAAGAGTTTGACTATTAGCAATTATCAACTGTTTCTGTGTATTAGTGGAAATCAACCCAAAAATATTTTCCCCCATTTTACATTCCACCCTCTCCACAGCTCCATAGAAGGAACCCCTATGTAGACTACACATTTCTCACCAGATGATATTTCTTCTGCAAGTCTTCTAAGTATATGAGTCAAATACTGGAAGAAAAAAAAAAGCTTATCAACAGAACAGTCTTAAGTCAAAGCATAAGGGGAATATTAAGTTGCTGTGCCTCAGAGATAAAGTTATGGTGGTAAGAGTGTTCATCATTCTCTTGGTCAAGAGTAGCAAATAATTGTCATCATTGCGGCACTGGAGGGAACACTGAGAAAAGTCTGCCAATTGATATTATTAGAAGAAAAGATACTGTCTAGATAAGCAATCACAATTTCAGGCTGAATTTTTAATATTTTTTTTTCTTACCTTTTGTAGTAGCATCAAGTTTCTTTATTCCATAGCAGATCTGAAAAAGAACAGTTTCAGACACTTGTAGAACTAGGGGGGACTATCTCTGGCAGTGACATCAAGCACAGAAAAAAGCCTCAGCACAGAGTTTTCAGAAATCATTTCTGCCCACTACTCTTGTATTGAAACCATCACAGGCTTTGATTTAGTTAATATTAATTCTGATAGTCACATGTTTTTGAAATACGCATCAGGCAGTTTTCCTTAAGCAGCAAACTACTTATTGCTGTAACAGCAGCAATGAAGGAAAAAGGCACCTAGGTATTACTGTAGTTTGGGTTACAGGATAATTAGTGCTTCAGAAACAGCAGCCTAACATCTACTTTCCAGTACAAAGAAGCAGGTGATTTTTCCAAGCAGAAGAACAAGGACTGCCTGAAAGAATACCACATGCAATTACTGGATTACAAACACCACTCCTGTAGTTCTCTGAAATACAGGAGTACTGCAGGCTACGTTGCTGTAAGCATACCTAAACATTTCTCAATTTAAACTTTATTTTAGACACAACACTTACCTGTTTTAAAGCCATAAGAGACAATGGTGTAAGTAGTTGGTGCATCTTGAACTGAAAACAAGAAAGCATCCATTAGTTCTACTAAGACCCATATACTCTGGAACTTTTAGTAAAGCTCCTCCTAGTTCAATCTACATTTCAGCTCTTTGAAGAGAAGGCCACAAAAATCATTGCCAGACAGTATTTCTAAGCAGAACAGAGCAACTTTTGTCACTTTCCACAGCTGCAATTTCAATGTACAAACACCGGGCCAGTCCCACAGCCATGAACTCGGGCTGCTCAGAAAGGACCACGTGCTGTTTCAGCCCTACCAGATTTGTCACCACACGCTATTCCACGCCCAGCTCAGATATGTTGGCATTCATCACTCTCTCAGATGTCCCTACCAACATAGTTTTCATCACGTGCAGGCACATGGAAATCCAACGGAGCTATTATACTACTTTTTTAACATGGGGCCTTTAATTCTAAGGCTCAGTAATCCAACACTTTTTCTCTGTAGCAGACACGTATGTCGCCATCATCCAGGTGCACTCCCCAGAGAAAAGGGCTCCCAAGCGAGAACACAACGCAAATGAAGCACCCTGAACTGTTACCTCATGAAATCCGAGCGCAGTCCCCAGGCCCAGCCTCTCCGCAGAGCCCACATCTAGGCACTACCCAGACCCCCACACCGCCGAGGGGTGATGGGCCTCAAGCCCTTAGCAGCACGGTGGCCGCCCCTTCCCCCGGCCCATACGCAGACTCCATGGGACCGCGTCTCCCATACTTCTGCTACCGAGGGCCCCGTTACCCGCTCACCCCTTCGTAAGGCCGCCACGAGGCGGAGTCCCGCCAGAGCGCACCCGCGGCCTAGGCCGCAGAGCGGGCCCAGGGAGCCCAATCCATAGCCATCCTTCCCCGCTGGCGCCTATAGGGGATCAATGCCCACGCACAGGGCTTCCACCGCGCCCACCGGAGCGGCGCGGGCCTACGGCCAGGCGGAAACCAAACCCCACTTACCAGTACAACCAACCACCCCGTGCACACCCCCCACCGCCGCAGGCCGGAAAGACCGGAGTACTCCTGAGCGCCTTTTATATAGTGCCGGTGTCGGTCACGTGCGCACGGCGCGGGGGGCGGTGCGCGGCCCTCCCCCTGACGTAAGGGGGCGTGGCGGCGCGGGGCGTGGCGCGAGGCCGTGGCGCGGCGGCGGGCGGGGAGCGATGCGCGCCGCGGCCTCACGGGCGGGAATTTTCTTCCGGGGTGCGGCCCGCTCGGGGAGTTTCGCTTCCGGGACGGTGCTGCGGGCCCTTCCCACCCCCGCCAGGTAGGAACCGGCGCGGCGCGGACCCAGCGGGCCGGGAGGGACCGGGCGGGACCGGGCGGGGCGGGGCGGGGTGGGGCGGGGCGAGGGCCGGGCCCGCCCCGCCCGTGTGGCGCCGTCACGCCCGCAGGGGCCGGCGCAGGGGGCCCGGGAGTGCGGCCGCGCCCCGCCACCGCCTCTCCTCCGTTGGGGTCGCCGGTGCCCCGCCGGCGGGGGTCTTCTTTCCTCAGAGGCCCCGCGACCCTCCCCGAGCTCTTTCCGTCCCCGCGGCCGGTGCTCTCCCCCGCGGGAGGGGAGCGGTGCGTTGTCAGCACCACGGGCGGTGCGGCGTGGGGAAGGTGCAGCCTGTGGGATGAAGGGAGGGCGGGTTTCGGTCCTGCCTCTCCACGCACCCCCGGGTTCGGGTGTTCGGGCACCTCCCGGCAGCTGTCAGGGCTAAAAATGAACCGTAATCGCCTCGGAGCAGGGGCCTGGAGTCATCACCTATGAGAGAGTCAGAGGGGGAAACCCGAGCACTGTTAAATTTGCTCTTTCAGCTCAGGCAGGGAAGGATGAGGAAGGCAGCATCTCTCATCTCAATTTAGAACTGCTGTTGTTTTCATCTTTACTAAGGTCGTACCGTAATTTGTAATTAATCCAGTTGATCAATTGTGATAAATCTCAGTGCCAAAAGCTGAGACTTTTCGGTTCCACCTCCTCCTCTGTGCAGCTCCCCAGCTTGACAGTTTTCTGACAAAGGATACATTCAGAGTGAGCATCATCTGCTGCAGCTGGTCTGTCCCAGCTTTTCACAAGGGCCTGATGGGTGGAATGTTTCTCCTGGTCTCTGTAGTTGCACTTGCTTCACAGGGTGAAAGGCATTTTCTGATAAAAGTCAAAGCCTCAGCTGGTGACACTTTAAATTGTATTAAAAATAGATAAGTGTCTCAGTGTGTTCTCTGTGAAGAGAGCTGCTCAGCAGGAGATCCCACTCATCCTGCAGGCGAAGGCTGAGATGATGAACTTGCAGTCCAGCACCAGGAAAGACAAAACTTGAGATGTCATTGCGCTGCTGGCTGAGGTGCATAAGCTTATGATTGACCCTGTACTCGGGAGGACAGAAACCTTCTGCTGACAAAGCTGACCTGAACAAAAAAGCTAGATTCCCCTTCATCAGCCTATGACTGAGGTTGCCTACAAAGCGTGTCATAAAATGTCACTTTCTTGATACTGAGGTAACTGAATCTAAGTGGGTCCTTTTCTCCTGCCATCACCAGTGGATGGATTTTCCCCTGCTTTTGGAGCAGAAGCTCACAAATACTTTTTCAGGCTCCCCTGGGAGCAGCTGACTTCTGACCGGGGCCTTACACAGGCACACTCAGCAGTTAAAATCTGATTATTATTTTTTTCTCTTCTCTTTCTGTATGTCCCGAGCTGACCCCCTGAGAAATGAATGGTCAGCCTCTGCCTCCCTCTGCCTCCTGCCTTGCCTCCGCTGGCAAGCTTCCTTGCTCACAGCTTCAGCGGGGTGTTTTACTTCGCCAAGAATGCCCACGTGCCTTTCCTTTGCCTGCTTTCCTTAAGATAATGATTTTAAGTTTACTGCTTTAGAAACTGGTGGTTTGAGAAGATTATGAGGTTACAGGCTCCCCAGTCCTGTAAACATTTACACTTGCTCGATGTGATTTTGGCTGTGTGAATGTTCCTAATGGTGTAAATGAGACAGCTCATTTCAGAAAAACACTGGGTTGTGTAAATGCTGCGGGGGTTAGTGCCAGAGATACCAGCCCCTTAAGAAAGAAAATTACTTATTCAGGTTATTTGCACCTCCATTTTTTGTTTTAATGACTATCTATACAACACTGAGCAGACAGTGGGGAAAGATCAATTTGATAAGACTCAGTGTGTCTCTGTGGTTTGAGGTGGGACATTGTGTAAATGGTTAGCTAGTCCTGCTGCTGTGTCCTCCATCAAAACAAAGTATGACGAAGCTTGATGTCCTCGATTGTGCTTGAGAAAACTCAGTTCCTCTGTGTTACATATTTTCCTTCTCTTCTTTTTTACTTCTAAAGGGGAAGGGGGCAAAAAGTTTTCAGACCTTCTTGCTACATAAGAAGAAAAAAGGAAGATAACAAGATAGCACCCCCATTTCCTCCCCTCTGCATGTTCTTCGTAACATTACCGGTAAGACATCGGATTTTCTGTTTCACCTTGTTTTGTACATTAGAAGTTCTGCTCTTAATGTTGTTTTGGCATGGACTTTTTGTGGCTTTTATTGCTTCCTTCTAAAGGTTGGGAAAGGGGAGAAGAAGCCTTGAGACATGGAACTGTTAAGCTGAACCTTGTGAAGTTTTGTGCACCCCTGATCTCACCTACCCCAGAGACACAGAGCCGTCTAGCCATTTAGTAATCTCTTTGCACGGCTTCACAAGATTGACAGGCTGTCCTGCAGCTTCAGGTTTAGTAACATATTTTGCCAAGTTTGCACAAAGTCTGCTTGGGCATGTGAGCATGCGCTGTCCTGCAGCGTTCATAAATTAAAAACCAAAAACATCCTCCAAAGGCACACATGCTTTCCTGTCTGCTAGTCCCTGGGATTCTGAGATTTCTCATAGCAGGCACTATGAGCTTCGGTATTCCCAGCCTGCCTGGAATTATTTTGATATCTGCAGCACTCTGCTTAATGGGCACTTGAGATTCCATCCATCTTGGAAGCTGTTCATGCCATGAGTGGTCTTTAATAATTTTTTTTATTTCCTTTTTTTTTCCTTTTTTTCCTTTTAGACGAGTTTACATCTAATTTTGGATCATTCTGAATTTTTACCATATATAGTCAGGGCTCCTTTTCAGACTTTGCCAAAATGAAATGTGATGATTATAGAAAAATGAATTATGGAAGGGGAAGTAGGAGAGCTAGTTTGTTAATCCCTATTGTTCGTAAATTGTCTTTTACTGTATGCAGTATCTCAGTCTACACAAACACTAGGTTCTTTTGCCAGTGAGTCACTTGTGCGCAGTGGATGGTCTGATAAGTGAGTGCTTAGAACTGGGTGCTGGTGGTTTTTTTTCACTGTCCTGCTACATATTTTCTGCCATGTGGCAGAGACAGGACCTATGATGACTATCTTGGGTTTAATGATGTACTTAAGATGCCTTGAAGTCAAATATGTGCTGGTCAGCTTTTGAAAAAGGAGGATTTAGGTACTGATGTCTCCTTCCTGATTCTTATTCTACAAAGGAGAGATAACAATGTTACTTTCTTTTTCAAAGTACTTAGAAGGTGCTAAGTATTTTAATCCATTATGCAATCAGTTGCCTATTTTTAGTATGTGAACCATTTTTAGTGTTCTTTTTACAATGCAAATGTGCTTTTACTGAGGCTGACAGAACACCACAGGGAGTGGAGATCTGTAGGGGACTGGTTTAACATAACTCTTGTGAAAGGTGTTGTACACCACATAAAGATCAGAGAACTGCTGCTAGGCGCTTGTAAACTAAATGATGAGAAAGTTCTTTAAAAATTCCAGTATTCCATACTGCATGAAAGAATGTGAAAAATGTTTTAAATGCAAATGATAGACTAGTTCTATTAACAATGGTATTTCCCCTGCCCTTTCCAGTAGGCTTGTTCTCCTGCAACTGGGACAGCCATGGAGAAGAGTGGGAACATTCAGCTGGAGATTCCTGACTTCAGTAACTCTGTCCTGAGCCACCTGAACCAGTTACGCATGCAGGGTCGCCTGTGTGACATTGTGGTCAACGTGCAGGGGCAAGCTTTCCGTGCTCACAAGGTGGTACTGGCTGCCAGCTCGCCCTACTTCCGCGACCACATGTCCTTGAATGAAATGAGCACCGTTTCCATTTCTGTCATCAAGAACCCTTCTGTTTTTGAGCAGCTCCTTTCCTTTTGTTACACCGGTAGGATATGTCTGCAGCTGGCCGACATCATCAGTTACCTAACGGCTGCCAGTTTCTTGCAGATGCAGCACATCATAGACAAATGCACACAGATACTTGAGGGAATTCATTTCAAAATTAACGTGGCAGAGGTGGAAGCGGAATTGAGCCAGACCAGGACAAAGCATCAGGAGAGACCGCCGGAGTCTCACCGGGTGACACCAAATCTCAACCGTTCTCTGAGCCCACGTCACAACACCCCAAAGGGGAGTCGCCTGGGCCAGGTTAGCACCGTGCTGGACATTCGGGAGCTCAGCCCACCTGAGGAGTCCACCAGCCCCCAGATAATTGAGCAGAGTTCAGACGTGGAAGGCAGGGAGCCCATACTACGAATTAACAGAGCAGGACAGTGGTACGTTGAGACGGGAATGGGAGACCGCGGGGGACGGAACGACGACGACGTCCGGGTGCTGGGAGGAGTACGCATTAAAACCGAGAACCTGGAGGAGTGGCTTGGGGCAGAGCATCAGCCATCGGGAGAAGATGGGAGCAGTGCTGAGGAGGTCACTGCTATGGTGATCGACACCACAGGCCATGGATCGATGAGCCAAGAGGCTTATGCATTAGGATCCTCAGGTGCCAAAGTGGTCAGGCCAACCAGCAGTGAGATTGATAGGTGAGTTTTCTTTAACTTAATTACTGACCTTGGCTTTAAGAGATTGTGTAAGATTTTCACTTGGCGGGGTTGGAGCTCACTTTGGAATGTTTCCCCCTTCTGTTTCCTGTGGCCATCTTAAGCATAAGCGCTGAAGGATTTTTTTTCCTGGTGTAAAGAAGCTTATCCAGTTTGAGTTGTAGTATTTTGGCTGGGTAGTGATCGAACCAGCATCTCCAGGTACAGGCTAGCTTGGGGAGTTATTAGCACTGAGAGGTGCATAGGTTGGAATCTCTGCCTCTCGGTGTGTCAACCTAGGTAATTTTTGTCTAAAGAGCATGTTCAGTTCAGCCTCAGTAGGTACAGGGCTCAGCATCAGAATTAACAAGGTCACATACAATATCTGTTACGCAAAGTGTCATTGCAATGATGCCTTCTGATCTGAAAATCTGGGGGTGGTTCTGTCTGAGAAACAAGCCAGTCACCAGCACTAGGTCAAGAGGACATTTTCTTCCTGGTGGTCCAGGGCAGCAGTGAGTCGTGGGGTTACATCTTCTAAAGCAATTGAAGCGGGAGGCCCAGTCGCCTCCACCTGGTTTAATTTATATGAAAGCAGAAGGCTTTTACTGAAAATTGGTGGTGAAATCTGCTGTGTTTTGATTCTCCATCCAACTACTTCCCCTCCACTCCAGCATTTGTTTTCCTGCCCTTAGCTCAGACCAAAGGATGAATCTGATAAAGGGCAGGTCTGTAATGTTTGGGAGGGTTGTGTTTGTGTTTTTTCCCTTCACATCTGCCTCTCTTCTAAATCAATCCCTCTGGTCCAATGGGGGAACAGCTACCTGGAAGCGGTGGATATTCTGTCACTTGTTGCTTAATAAATCAATCACTGGGAATGATTTTGAGCTCGGCCTTGGGAGTGTGATCCTTTCCCAGTTTCTTAACTCTTTTCAATGGATCAGCTAGCCTTGAGCATCTCTTTTTGAACTGCAGCTGGTATCCACTGTTTCCCACCTGGAGTCCATCACATCGCTTTTCTTTCACACTTAGAAACGGGAGGAGTGGGGATGGTGAATGAGGGGTACCCTTAGAGAAATGGTTTCTTCTCCTATTGTCCAGTTCCTGAGTCACTGGGCCTGTATCAATTTACTTGCAATAGCAACTGAAAAGCTCTCTCTTACTCAACTGGAAGCCAAATGACTCAGTTTTATTTTTCAGATGTTCAGATATGAAACCACAGGCCAGTATGACTTGGTTTTTCCTTTATACTTGTGCTGTTCCACCTCCTGTGTGTTAGCTGGTGAGGACGAAGAGATGCTATACAGGTGCCTCTGTTGCTCACCTGTTGTTCTAAACACCATAGTAACCCATTAAAAACTCCATTTACACTCTTCCCCCACCCCACAGATTTAGCCCTTCTGGCAGCATGGTTGCTGTGACTGAACGGTACAGATCAAAAAGCGAGTCTCCTGGGAGGATGGATGAGCCTAAGCAGCCTAGTTCCCAGGTAGGCAGATCAAGAAGTCTGCAAGTAAGTGTTGGCATTGAAGGTGAAAGGGACTATTTTGTGATGAAGTGCTTAATATTTTGTATTTGCAAGCAATACTGTGTGTGAAACAAGGACCTTTTACTGTTGCAAAGGGTTTAGTTGCTCACACTGAGAACGTATGCCGTCCGTATGTGATTTAAAGCTGATTTTGGCTGTCATTTGGGATTTTGGCCAGATACCTGGAAAACACAAGGAATTTATCTTGTTGTCTGAGAGCATAAACATCAACCCTCTTTCTTGGCAGGCACCAGATCCTGAGGAGAAACCCTGTTTGCCTGCAAAGTTGGATCTGCTCTAAAACACTGGCAGCAAATGCCTGAGCTGAGGGAGAAGGTGTTAGTTGGCCTGTGTGGAAGACTGAGGGGTGGCAAGCTGAACCTTTCCATGCTAGTACCAAACCCATTCCAAAAAGTCCTCCAGGCACTATACGAATAAGCCTTTAGAGTGCAGTGTCAAAAGACTGTGGATTTGTACAGATGTCTTTGTCTCAGCCCCAAAGGACTATGTTGCATAGCAGAATTTGCAACATAAAGTAGCTCTGAATTCTCTGCTTTTTTGAGGTATAGGAACAGTTTTGAGGGAGAGATATGCAGAAATACAGGAGGGCAGTGAGCTACAGAGTGCAGCAAAGTGGCACACAGTGGTAATTCCTAATCTATTCCTAATAATTTTGACTAATGTTTTGTTGCATACAGTCTGTATCACAGTGCCACTGTAGTGCAAGTGTGTCACCCAACACCATGTAGAATGACTTTTGTATGCCCGGCAGATCAGTTTCTAATCAAATGACTTTGCTAGAGGCAAGTGAGGAGTTACCAGGCTGCTTTGCCCTTGAGTAAGGCCAAGTGAAACAAGGGGAAAGAAATCATGATTCATGTCTGCTTTGTAATACACTTCCATATAACAAAAAATACCATTTTGTTCCTGTCTTGCCTAAGCTCGTTTTGTGTCCTCAGAACACATCTAGAAAATTTCAGGTCAAGCTAACCCTCCAGGGCAAATGTGACATACAAAGCAATTTTAGCTGTATGTGCAGAAAAGTTGCTATTACTTATCCATTGTGAGATGGCCTCAAATGTAAAATGATAGGCTGCCATGCACACAGGGAAGTTATCACCATCTTTTACTCTTCTGATATTGCATTATCAATGCTAAAAATAGTCTGTCCATGATCCCTGCCTAGTGGCAGTGGTAGGGTGGAAAGAAAGTACCATAGCCTTGGCACATCATTTAGTCCTGAGCAGTTTAGCAGTGTTTGTACAGCCAGATTCAACAGCGCCTGGCACAGTTACACTGCTGCTCACATGTGCACAGCACTGGTTGCCAGAGGAGAGGTCCTCCTGCTGGTACACTGGTTGCTTGTCTGTGTTTGGCATTGTTGGGAGTCAGCGTAAGACTTGAGAGAGCAAATACTACATCCTCCAGCACAGAGGCATTCAGAAGACTGTGCTCGTTCTGAATACGATAGCCAGAAGTGTCTGCCCTAACGCCTGAGCTCATGGTGCAGGGTTACCCTTGGCTGTTTGTCTTTCTGGCTTCAGAAAATAACAAGGAGCCAGCTTGCTGAGTGGCTTGGGCCAGGCGTGCTAGCTGTCTGTGCTGCAGATCTTCCCCTGTAATGCCGCAGGGCTGGGATGGGTTACACAGCCATTGAGGCAAACGTGATTCATTATAGAATGAGTCCTGAATAAATACCTGTGTAAAATGACACCTGAAGAGTACAAGATATGATTTGTAATTTATTCCACCTTTGTTTTACTGCAAGCTCATCAGTTAGCTTCTTTTTTTAACCTTAGTAAGTAAAACAGAATGTGGTATACAGTATTTTAAACAAACTGGCCCACGTTTAAAAAAAGTAACATGTATTGACACATTTGATCCACAACCCTATTGGTGGCTGAGCGTCCTCCTGGCGAGGGCTATCTTTTCTTCCCTGGATCTAGAGAATGACTTGGCAGAAGGGGCTGCCATAGCAGAGGTTTCTAATTGATTGCTAGTTTGTCTTCAGCCCCAAGGCTCCAGTTAAGCACTTAAATATGTGCTTGAGGTTGAAGACATTAGTGGTGCTGATTTCGAGGTTTGGCACATGCTTCAGTGCCTTATTGGCTGGACTGGGGCCTGATCTTTCCTGCAGTCTGTTTTAAGCTGCTTGTTATTTACATCTCCATTGTTTCCTTCGCAGGGGGAGGAATCAGCCATGCTGGGAGTGAGCGGTTATGTGGAATATCTCCGAGAGCAGGAGGTTTCAGAGCGCTGGTTCCGGTACAACCCACGGCTCACTTGTATTTACTGCGCCAAATCCTTCAACCAGAAGGGCAGCCTGGATCGGCACATGCGTCTCCACATGGGCATCACACCTTTTGTCTGCCGCATGTGTGGGAAGAAGTACACCCGCAAGGATCAGCTGGAATATCACATCCGCAAGCACACAGGCAACAAGCCCTTTCATTGCCACGTCTGCGGCAAAAGCTTCCCTTTCCAGGCCATCCTCAACCAGCACTTTCGCAAGAACCACCCTGGCTGTATGCCTCTGGAGGGGCCTCACAGCATCTCCCCTGAGACCACGGTCACGTCTCGGGGGCAGGCAGAGGAAGAATCTCCTCCACAGGAGGAGGCTGTTGCTGTTGTGGAGACGGCACAGGGATCTGTGTCCACCACTGGGCCAGATTGAAACACAGCTGCAGAGTCTGGGGAGAAAGGACCATCTCCCCATTTCTGGCTCTAAAGTACCCTGCAGGCTGGTACTGTAATTAGTGCAATGCCACCACTGGACAGAAGGAAGCTCCCAAGATGTTGCCAAAATAGAAAAATCTTTCTCTCTCTCTCTCTTTCTCTCACACACCCACACACGCACGTAGAGTGTTGAAAGTTTTTCTCCCTTATTCCTCCTCCTCTTGGAGAAAAACAGAACAACTGTGTCAATCAACTTCTTATTCAGGGATCGACAGGATTTTACATTTTTTTAACGTTCCGTAGTGATCTGAGATGAGCAGTCATTTGTATTTCTCAACAGCATTTTGGCCCAGCAGCTCGGGCCTGCTGACAATGCTGGCATCAGCCATGCAGACCCAGTGAGCCTAGTGTGCAGGGCTGCTCTTTGCCATATCTGCTGGTCCAGCTCAAGGGGGGATCAGGGGTAAGATGCCATTGCCTTTCTCCCTTCCCCAGGTAGCTGCCATGTTAAAGTAAACAAAAAGACTGTCCTGGTGGAACCTGCCTTGCCTGAGTGCATTTTCCCTGTCTTATTTTTGGTGTGTCTCTTTACATTTTTACTTAAACTATTATTTTAGGGCTCTTGGCTTGCCCCTTCCAGGCGTGTGGCCTCAAAGCCCCTTGTTAAAAGTGGGCATGACTGTAAAGCAGTATTCTAGAGGTCAGCAAAATTTTAAGCGCTTCGGCTACTGAAAGTGAAATTTAGCAGCTCTGAGGTTTGCATTAGACTCTGATGCATTGGGAGAAGGGTTGGAGGGGTCTTTCTGAGGAGGTTGTCCTTTGCTGTTGCTGATCTGGAGAGTTCAGAGCACTCTGACGTCCTGACTGGTGCCTGCTTCAGGTGTTGCCGAGCGTTAGGAAGAGTTTTTCAGGACTGGCTGAATTGTGGAGTTAGAGGCTGGCTACCAAAGTCGTCCTTCACCCCTACTCCTCCCTCAATACGCACTTGATCTTTTATAACAGCAATATGGTATACTGAAATACTATTGTCCCAGCCAAGCAATCCTGGGTGGTTGCTTTTAAATGTGTTTCTACAAACCAGTTTGATAACTTTTTTATCAATGAAGTGCAAAAAGAAAAAAAAAAATTTCCTTATAACAGTTCAGGAAACTTTAAAGTGAATGGTTCCTAGAGCAATCACAACTCTGTCCTCTTGCATGGACTTAAACTTTTGTATTCTAAGCAGCTCTGATGTTTAGAGCAAGTTTAGGCCGGAGAGACATGTCTGCGTTGTGTATTGTAGGTGTTTGCACGTGCTTACGTGTTTCATAAATGGAAAAGCATGGGACAGGTAAATAAGTGCAAATATCTTGACATCTTTTCAAGAAGTCTTTTAAAAAATATGCAATACTCTTAAGAGTTTTCTCTGGTTCTGATGCCGAGTTGTTCATGATGCAGGGGGGAAATGAGGAACAAGTTGTGCAGATGGAGTTTGGGAGAAGATGTTTGGTTTAAGGAGTTCTCTTGAGGATGTATAATGTGTATAATAAGGAATGATGAATTTCTGATCCTTAGGGTGATGGGAGGAACAAAGAGACATTGAAAAAGAAATACAGTTCATCTTGCTTGGGCAAAGCAAGCCAGGCAGACAGTTAGAGCATGGGCTTGGCAGGCAGGAGGAGACTTACCAAGTGAAAATGAAGCTTGCCCGCAGGCTTACTGCACAACTTTGGGCACATGGAAACATCTCCAGCCCTTGCTTTCCCCATCTGCAAATTGGAACACAGGATCATTTTCCTGTCCCTTTAGAGGGATGAATTTGGAGAAGGGTAATGTATTCTTGCCTCACTTTATATATTTTTCTCTTTTATAAGTGAGGGCTCTTACTGTTCCTCCCATGTCTCTCCAGAATTGGATGTGCTTGTAATGGACTTGTGCAGGGGGAAGAGAAAGGCTTAGTGCCAGGATCATGTGTAACAGGGATGTGCTCCTAAGAAAGGAACCTTTGCAGGTGTTCCGAGCTGAGCATCTGCAAAGTACGATTTCCTTGACCATTTCAAACAGGAAAAATTGTGTTTCATCTCCATTTTCCTTCTGTCCCTTTTTCCTCCTCTCCTGTCATGTGCATCGTCACACAGTGAATGATTTTCTGAGCGGCCACCTGAGGGACCACCCCCACTGGGTTTTCCTGTCGAAGGTCAAACAGGATTGTACCGAAACAGTAAGGTTGCCAGAGAGCAGTCACAGAAGATAAGATAAAAGGGTGGCTAAGGTAGGTTTTGTTGCAATCGAGGTGTGGGGAGGAGCGGAGACGTGCCGAGTATGCTGCTTTAGTCATAGCTTTTGAAATTACCAAAAATCAAAAAGGAAAAGGTTAAAAACTTTGAAATCCTATCCTGTTCACACTAGAAAGCATCAAAAGTTACTTTTAGTTGCTTAAAAGATTTTAAAGTGTTTTAAAATAGAAGTTTTAAAAGAATACTACCAAACTATAAAACATAAAATTATTTATATACATATATTATATATAAATATAGTGGAAAAGTTTCCCTGCTAAGCTTGCTGTGAAGAAAAGGGTGAAGGTGCAGTAACTGCTACACAAGCAACATTTTTCTGAAACAGATGGCAACCAATCCATCAAAGCATAATGATGAGGGGCTGACATAAAATGGTGAATGCCTTTATTAATTTGGCACAGCTTTGAGTTTCTTTAGCAGGTTTTTGTTTTACTGTATCGATACTGTGAACGGAGGAGCATCCCAAGAGTCCAGGATGCCAGCGGTGCATTCTGTTTTGCTGATTCACTACTTTCAATTGGCCTGGTGAAAACCGTGGAACTGGTCCTTCGTATTTTACTAGGCTAGTCTGAAAACAAAGCTTGTGAAAGGTTTTTATTTTTATTTCTTTTATGGTTTGGGTGGGATTTTTTGTTCAGGTTTTTTTGGTGCAAAGGTTGCCACTGTATAAATGATCATTTCTGATTGCATGCAAAAGAGCCAATATTCTTGCCTGGGCCTCGCTGAGGTGAAGTTTATAGCTTGTAGCTAGAGTCAGTATAAGGTATGGTAGTGGGAATCATTTTAATATTATTTCTGTACCTTTAATGGATGTGTATGTGTATGTATGTGTGGGAATCATGGTGTTTCTAGTGTTTTCTTGAACAGTGCTGAAAGCAGCTTAGGCCCATCCGCGCTAGGAGATGGAACCAGTTCAGAAGGAATTGTTTATTAAACTTTTCTTTCAGTGGCTGACTTCCTCAGTGCAGATAAGGCCAAGGTTCAAGAAAAAAGGTGTTGGAGGTTGTATACGGTATGAGAAAACCTCATGTGAAATTTCTGGCAGTGGAGCTGCTTTCCATAACAAAATGATAACCATCTTCTGTTGCCTCTCCACTGGCACACTGTGTAGCTCTTTACAGTTGCATCAAAGCTGTAGAGAATCAGATGCCAAGTTTCCAAGTGTGAATGCTTCTGTGATGGGTTGAGGCACAGCTTTGCATTTCCACGTCTAGCTGCAGCTTTTTCCCCTCTGCCAAAACTGTGATTTCAACTGTGATTTAAGGATGTGAAGAGAACTCTGTCATATTTTAATACCTCTGTGTGTAACATTTCTGTCTGCTTCAGAGTTAGGGCTTACTAACCCATTTGTTTGCTTGCCTCAGGCAACAGGGGGAACACACTCTGTTTCTGCAGTTTTGTTTCTTGGAGGAGAACACATTTCTTAGTTCTTTGCTGTGGCAGAGAAACCTTTCAAATGTGAATCATTGTGGTTATCTCCTTAAGCCTGCAGAAAACTCTGGTGCCAAGTCATAGCACAGTGACGTGACGGTTGCCGTGGCCATTCCCTGCTGCTGCCAGGCTCCCTGTGAATAGCTGTGAAAATAGCAAGAATTATGTTAATACTGTGCTGCTGCTTTGGGGAAAAGCTAAACATCATCCTCTCAGGAGGATGACTGATGTGAAGCTGGGAAAGGGAAAAAGCAGAAGGTCTTTTTGCTGTCTTGCAGTGGGAGTATGTGAAAGCAAACTATGCTTCTTATTTCCACCAGCTAGTTAGAGAGGGATGAATGAGGAGGCTTTATGAAATGTGAATTTATAACAGGAGGCTGAGAACACACTTAAAGCCGCTTAATAAGATCCCAGGATAGCAGCCTGGTCAGAGCAGCCAGTGCAGAAGGGCAGTCCGTCATTTGTCCTCCCATCTGGCCATCAGGTTCAGCTTTGACTTACCTGCGTCTTTTCTACTATATTTTCAAGCTGTGATTTAACTTTCAGAAATTTGGGTGGCTGAAGGGCAGGAAGAATAGAAAGTGTTTTGTATCTCTGCTGCTGTTTTAATTCCAGCTGAGGTCAGTAGCCACTGCCTCTGTTCCTATCTGTCAGCTCTTCAGAGCTGAAATTGCATTTGGAACAAGCTGTGATCTTGCTGTAAAGCATAGCGGAGCAGGCTTGGTGGGGAGGGTACAGAGCCCTCTGAGATCAAGAGCAGATCTCCCTGCCTGTCCTGCTCTTGTTCTGTGACAGCTAGGTGACTGCTCCAGGGAAGGCTGTCCCACACCTTTATGCAATAGTACTGTCACTTAAAAGTTTGATGCCCATTTCAATAAATGATTCTAAGCAGCCCGGTCTTCCAGCAGAATCCTTCTGCTGTCTTCAGGTGATGCAACCCTAATGATGCATTTCCAAGAGCAGAGCTGTAGCTTTTATTTGTTGCTGACTTCATCTCTCTTGCAGAACCCAATGTATAAACAGAAAGACACCTGAAAAGGTGCAGTTCATTTGGGTGGAAGGTAGCATGTGAGGTAGACAGTGATGCATCTCTAAAACCAACAAAAATTGGCACCCCTTAAACTTGTTATTTCAGCTTTATAAAAATTCTCCTCTTTGATCCATGACATGCTTGCCTTACTGGCATTCAGGTGTTTCTGCAGATGAGTAACACCAAATGCTCTTCTTGCTCTACTGGAAATATTTTGGGATGGGAGAAGTCAAGGAGCTGTAATTCAGGAAACTTCTAATTTTTGTCAAGGTTTGGGCTCTGAGTTTCCCCTGGGAGCTGAGTCTGTAGCCAGGACTGCAGTCAGACAGTCTGGGGTCTTTCAGTGGAGCTGCCACTGACTGCCAGCGTAGCCTCATCTCAGAGATGAGCATTATGTGTATCA
>JBCJKH010050993.1:0-11654 GCA_039877255.1 Loriculus beryllinus | reverse complement strand
GGAGTAAAACCATAATGGATGAAAGATTTGTAGGCTGTAAAGAAGGGACAAAACACAAAGCGCAGATGGATGCTATTTCCAGACAGAAGAGGAGTGTGTGTGGGAGTCAGTTGTGCTCCCTGTTAATCCTCCTTCCCTAGGGTGCGTGGAGTCTGGATGGATCTTCCTGAGGGGGTCTTAGGCAAAGACCTGTGACCTTGGATAATGTCAGCTATCCATGTATTCGTGCACTATTGCACATTGACAGAAAAACCTCAGTTCCCTCTAGAAAGGGGAACCTATTTTTTCTTCTGCCAAGGGCTGAAGCACAGAGAGCAGAGCATTACTGCGCTGATCTGACTAAGCTGACATAATAGGCTTCAAATAAATAAGTCCGAGGCAGATAGTAATTGCAGTAACATGGGCTTAGTGGCGGAAATGCAGGTGGCCACAGGTATGTCCCAGCTGCGAAGGAGGGCATTGTCTCCTCCTTTGCTTCTCGCCACATAGGGCTCCATTCTATGATTTACAATTGTGGCTTGATTGGCACTGCAGACCTGAACCAACAGATGAAATGGAACCTGATAGGCCCTCTCTGCTCTATAAAATAATATTCCAAAAATATCCCCCTGTTCCCCAGGCATGGAGAGCAGAAAGGGCAGGAGAGGACATCACCTCCCAAATTCTGACTCTGTCTCTTTCCCCTAGCTGTAGACATGTCCTGACTGTCCATACAATGTGCCTAAAGATTTCTGTTGTTAACAAAAGAAAGGAAAAAGGGAAAGGGGTATCCTCTATCAGCAGGAAAAATGCCTGGTTGCAATGTTTCCAGCAGCAAAAGGTTAAATTCAACTTTATCATGTTTTCATGAAGTGTCTGCTTTCCAGGGAAACTCTGGGTTTAGAAATGTGAGGGGTTCACTGCCATCATCTTACCTCAGTGTATCCCAGAAGGCAGGATCTTTGTTTCTCTGGTTTTCAGTCCTTTTCTATGAGCTGTCCTTATCAGCCACAGAAGGTCTTCTGTGGTGCACCAGCACCAATGAGTCTTGTAAAATACCATTTTCCTTCTCCGGGAGGACAGAATTCAGTGCTTCCTGGGGTTTTGGTCTTTGCCAATGAAATGGCCCATACAGTTGTCAGCATAATGTGTGATAAGTACAGGTCCTGTAATGTTTAACAGGGATACAAAAAAGTCATAACTGGAGTTAAGCCTCTTCACATGTAAAACTCATTTTCTGGCCAACCACATGCATGGGTTTAATTTACTTTATCCTGTACAGACTATCAGCATCAGTGAGTCTGGTAGCAAGCTGTTGTTTTTTCCCCCTAGAAAAGCAACACAGAGATGATGCCCAGGGCCAGGGCTGGGACAAACCAACCTGATGTAGAGGACATCCAAAATGACACAGAAATGAGCCTGCACATAAGCGGTGCAACACGATTCCTGCAATTAAACTGACACAGTATCAGTCAGATCATTGATCTGATTTGCTGACTAACAGAGGAGGGTGAAAACTCAAGTTGGCAGGTACCAGACTTTTTTGGCCCAGGATTTACTTCTTGGACTGAATTTCTAGACTAAAGTACAGCTCTGAAGGCTCATCCAGTAACTGGTTGATTCTTTCTGCTGGGAAGTGATACAAGACATCAGTTTTACCATTGAACTGGATGGATGTCTCTTCTCAGAAATCACTGTTACGAACTTCAGAAGCATTGTGTTTTGCACAATATTCATCTCCCTGGCATGTTGGATGAAAATATCAGTAATAATAAGGTAGTTGGCTGTAATTTAGCATATTAAGCAATATGACCTCAGAAGTCATCAGAGAGTACAATGGAGTATTTAGCCCTAGTACAGGCAATCACGGCATGTGTTTCAGTGGTGCAGGTAGTACTAGAATTGCCCCCTCTTGAACAAAATCCATTATTATCCAAAGCATGCAATCGGCATGGATCCACCAAGACCAGTATTTGGAGCACAGAAGAATCCTGCAGGCCCTCCATTACACGTTCCAGCCAACTCTTCCTCCCCTCCCAGATAAAATGCCCTGCAGAACTAACGGTAGAATTTGGCTCTCAAAGCTAGAAAGCTCCAACTGTAGCCAAAGTAATATCCTAAAATAGAAAGCAAAATGAGAAACCAGAAATGTTGTTTTCTTCTTTCAAAAGTTTCATCAGGAAGTTAGCAGTGAGACACTGCTAAAATAGCTCTTTCCCAATTACCTCTCCTGATCGGGTCATCGCCTGAAATGCTCAAAAGATCCCTCATCCAAGGTCCGAAGGGACCTTGATTTCATGCCTGTGGCTCTGGTATCACTGGAAACCACCTTAAGGTAACTGAGCTCAGAATTTGGGCTTTCTGTATGAATCAGTTTTAGGAAGCTGACAGCTACAAATCCCTGTGTTTTCGTTCTGATGAAAACAGCATGAAGATCTAAAATTAACAGTTGATTTCACAATGCTCCTTTTTGCTTGTAGGTAAAATCACCCTTGAAAAATAGCTAATAATAGGAAGAGATATAGTCTCCGGATGCTGGAAAAGCAAACCAGAAAAGCAAACAGGACAAATTTATCCTCATTCACAATTTCGGTTGCTGCTGATAGACGCTTTCTCCTCCCTGCTTGGGCTTTTTGGATGAATACAGGGAATAAAAATAATGTGAGTTACCGAAGAGATTCATAATTCCTGACCCCATTTCAGAGGAAGACATAGCACATATCTGTGGTGTTCGGGTCAAGGGAAACGGTGCCTGTAGATCAAATCTGTAATGCAAATGTTTTTTTCACATGAGGAAACCAGACAGAATGCTTTTCCAAGATGAAAAAGACTTCTCTTCATGCACACAGTTATCCTGATGTATTTCTCCTTGTGGACAAGTTATCACTATCGCTTACCCCACAGTCATATTACTACATTTTAACAATGTAAAAAGACCATGGTGTAGATGTAAATATAATTCATAGTTGAAGAATGGCATAAATCACCTGCACATTATGAGGCAACTTATTGTAGATGAGAGTGGGGCCTCTACAGTGAAAATCTGCTCCCGAGAGTGACAAATGGCATCTTCTGCTCAGCACTTTGTATTTGAAGCAAAGTCTGCTTTCAAATAAGCCAGGATGGATACCAGAGAATGACCTGTGTCCTGCTCCTCCTCATGCCTTGTCAGCAGTTCGCTGGGTTCCAGCCATGCAAATTCATGGAAGAAAGGAAGATGCGCATGTGTCCTTGGAAGCACAGTTTTTATTTGGGAACATCCTGAACTGCAGAGGCCAGTGGCATCCATCATTCCAGCACTTAGGAAAAGAGTCACTGCACTTATAAATTGAACATGGCAGAGACCAACCACTGTGAGAAACCACACAGAGGCTTTTATAATATAGAGTAGCATGTTTTATAATACAGAATAGCAATGCTCCTCCCTGAAAACAGCACACTCGCTATGGCTTAGTGCCTGCTTTTGGTCATGTCTGACTGATCCAGGGGTGACAGACGTGTCCCCTCTGCCACTGCAAGTGAACATCTGCATAGAGACCCCTAAAGAGTCAGTTGGGAAATGGGTACCAAGAGCACCAGTACTGCCCAGGCTGCCCTCCTGGGCCATGTCCTGGACCTCCTCTGTTCTGGGTTCCTTGGGGTATCTCCCAGGCTGGTAGGATGCTCGAGCATCCTCATCTTGCACTTCCTTGGAGGTGGTTGTCCGCAAAGCCATGTGCCCACTGCATTCCACCCCCTCTGTGAGCATCCTCTTTCCTGGAAAGGCTCCTCCTGCATTCCCCAGGAGAGCTGTGGCAGGAGGGCTGGTGCTGCAATGTGGATGTGGCAGGCTGGGTGAGGCCAGACGAGCCATACTCATGGCAGAGGAATGTGACGTGCTGCCCGGAGCTGCAGGGTGTCCTATGGGCAGCTCAGCAGTGCATTGCTCTGTGTGCCCTGTGACAAGTGAGCAGGCAGTGTGGCATGCTGCTGCTCTGCAGCTATCAGTGAGGCACATCCAGAGAAGCGCTGAGCTGGTGTCAAGCATGATGTGTGCTCAGGTGTGCAGCTGCATGGACAATGAGGCTCTACCCAGGCTATCATCTCTGTCCCTGACTGTAACTAGCTCCCTGGGAGAGGCAGGGCTTGATAAGCTTCACTAGGAGAAGCTGAAGCAGGGCTGATGCTTGCTCCGTGGTTAGGTCTATGTAGCAGTCCTACCCCCTGTTGCTGTGCTCCGTCCCGCCCCCTTATATCCCACTTCTGATTCAAGTCCTCAAGATATAAACAGCAATAAAAATAACTCTTTATATTGTTCCTTAACCTCGATCATGCCAGTCCCTTTGGTTCAGAGTAGACTGCAGCTTCTGTGGTCTGCCTTGTGGTTGCCTTGACTGGAGTACTTCCTAATCCTGCCTGGGCTCAAACCTGGCCCTACTCTTTGGGCTTGACTCTGCCTTACCCTGTCCATGTTTACCTAAGGGGAGGAGCTCTTTCTCTGTTGGGCCCTTATTCTTTCCCTGGGGGACAAATTCTTCCCACTCTGATGGACTTTATATCTGCCTTGGAGGACTCATAGGCTCAGGTCTAAGCTTCAACCTCAGGCAGCTCCAGGCTGCCATTGACTGGCCTCTTTAGGGTCTCGGAGTCTGGAGACACTTGACAGAGGAGCTGTAGTTTTACCTATTCCTTGTGCTAAAGCTACAGTCTCATTCCCCTGCACAGCCTGAGGTGAGGCTGTTAATGACAGTTTAAAACCATGAGACCCTCACGGTCCAAGAACTGGTTTTGTTTACAAAGGCCTGCTCATCAGCTGGAGTTAATCAGTTCAGCATCAGTTTAGCACCAGTGAGGCTTTGTTGATTTGCACATGCAGAGGACTTGGCCTCAGTGCCAGGTCCATATTATTTTACAGCAGATAATGAATGCAGCATGTTGTGATGTTGTGCTTGCTTTTCCTATCCTCCTCTGAAGCTCCAGTGTTACTGACCTGAAAGCATTTTCCCACTATTAAACTTTCAGTCAGGACATAAGTCCTTTTTAAGATGCTGAACACCACATGATGCCTTCTCTTTGTGTGGGAACAGCTCTGCTGTACCAAGAGGAGGTGTGATCTTGACTTATGGGGTAGAGATTCCTTGTGGTACTGACTCATACGCTGTACGTTTGTGCTCATTTTCACATCTTCCTCCTGATCCTGTTTTAGGCTGCGTTTCCATTACTCCTCCACCCTGGGGGAGGAATCCTCAGCCAACATTGCTCTAACCCGGAAACCACAGAGGATGAAAAGACCTTTCATAGCAGTAATGATGCCATGTTCCTCTCCTCTGCAGCTGCATTCTGAAAACAATAGATCAGGAGGCAAAGTCACCACCCACAAGCAGAACTTGCAGCTCTGCAGCCATCGGGGACTGGTGCAAATGAGCCTAATGCAGATGCCAGAGAACATACTTCCTATTGACACCAGGGAACAAGAAGAACTGAAACTATAACCTAATCTAGGGTGAGAACAATGTCTGGTTTTGCATATTTAACAAGGACAGGCTTGGGCCGTGAGCTGAGAAATAGCTTTGCCCACACCCTGAATCTTCACATGTGTGTAATCAGCTGTTTGGGTCAATCTATTGTAAAGACTATGGAATGTCTTCGTAAAAGGTGGTGAATGCACTTTTACTTCTAATACCTTGGTAGATATCCATGCCCATGCATATATTACAGCTCCAGTGTCCATGCAAGGTTCCCTATAAAACAGGGAGGAAAACATGTGGAAGCACATCCAGCAGTTTGGTGAGTCTGTTGTTTAACACAAAGTGTAGAAGAACAAGTTGAAGGCTATGCACTGATGACCTCTTTTTACTACAGTGTATTGCTAGGCCAGGTTTAGCTGTGCACTTCTGGGCTAAAGTGTTCCTTGGGTCTTGCATTTCCAGCATGGACAGCACTTTTGAACTGGCAAAGGGTATGTGATTGACATCAGACAGAAGGCTTGATTTTATCAAGGCTTTGGCATGCCACTTGCTGGAAAATCTATTCCGATAAGTGCCATCCAGTGTTATTAAATGTGGCACGGAAAGGTAAACTAAGTCCCTGCCAAGGAACTGCCACTCTGGACTTGTTTGCTCTCTGCTCGTATAGGCAGGCCTGATGTTAGTCATCAATGAGAAAAGGTCAGTGGGACTAGGAGAGGTCTGCATCTTCTGGCTTTAACATCTAAAAGCCCCAGTCACATAGCAGCAGTGTAATCCTGTAAGCTTAGTATGTAAAAATCCAGCTCTTCCTTCTCTTGGACAGGCTCAAAAACATGAATTGGAGGTAAACTATGACATCAAGTTGAATGGTATTTCATGCGTTCTTTATATGCTCGTGCCAACATGAGGGGTAGGATGGTGGGGAAAATGCTCAGTGTCCTAGTGAGACACTAAAACGCCTATGGAAAGTCTTCCTGAGCTTCCCCAGAGTCTGCATTTCAAACCCTGTGCTAATTGTTTTCTTCTTGACATGCTGAGTTCACTCTCATAGCTGCCTGTGGCTTCATAATCTCCTCTGGATCGCAGTGCTCTGCTTGGATTTCTGTCACTGCCTCTGTATGACCTGTCCTTTGCCAGGCAGAAACCTGCAGGGTCACACAAGGTACCCGTGCTGAGCTGGAGACACGGGCATGGGTTACTTCTTCTGAGCCGAGTGGGCCCCTAAAATAAGGACCTCATTTCAAACAACATTTGGCGCAGCAGAACGCGTTTGTCTTCTCCGATGTGCGAGGTAGGGAAGAGCTATTTTTTCCCCTGACATGGAAAGGAAACAGGAGAACTGAGACACCAACGCCCACGACTGCGAAGGTATTTAAGCACTTGTTGGGATCTGCACGTCGTGGCCAAGCCGTTTGTTGATCGTCCCACACAGCCTGGGACAGCAGGTGCCTAAACCCCGTGTTTCCAACGTCCTGAGGTACAGCCCTTATCGCAGGGTCAGGTTTCTGCAGAGCTCCTTGCGGGAACAATCCTAGGAAAGGGATGATGCTGCGTGTGCCAGTTTCCCCGCTGATTTCCATGGGTTAAATCCCTGCAGACACTTTTCCACCCCATGCCATGTGGTTGCCTCAGCAGAGGCTGCTCTCAGCACCGCTCATCCCTCGTGGGTCCCACCTGTTACTCCAAATCTGGCTGCGTTTCCTCATCTCCCCTGCATCCCCATTTCATCTTCTGTAACTACATCGCTGTGCCCTGTTCCCTCCTGCTATGTAGAAACTTGGGCAGTCACATGGGGACGTATGGGGTCACTTGTACTCCCCTGACCCTGTAAATGTAGAAGGGTCAGTTTATTTCCAGAAAGCATGGTTTGCATATTGTTTTCCTTTCATTATTTCATATGTCAGCTGGAAGGGCTCTGTTCACTGCCTTCAGCAACAGCAAGTCAATATTCAACCTGTTTAGGAAAGCTTAACTCTGGAAACACAGAGAAATCTTTGGATGCTGACGAACTGTGTGTGACCCTCTGAAGAGAAACATTAGCTTAAAATATTAGTAAATGTTTCTTAGTGAAGATAAAAGAATATTAGAGAAAATATACAAGGCTTTCAGTCAGAGGTCCCTGTGCAGCCCGTTTCCCATTGAAATCAAATGGCCAAAATGAAGAGGTCAGCAGAAGTTTGCTTGAATTCACATTGAGGAAAACAAGGAAAGCTCTTTGCTCACTCCAAGCAGTGCTGTTATCAAGAGAATCTTGGCATAACAGACCGAGATCAGGATTTTCAAACATAGCTAATTGGTTTGCTTGCTTGCTTTGAAGCATGCTGAGCAGAACTGCTTTTGGGAAGGTGTGAGAAATAGTGGAGCACCAAGGAACCCCCATGCTAGTACTGGGAGACTTAACCAACACCTCAAGCCTGCTTTGAAGCATTTGATCCGTTTACTGTCAGATCAAACTTCAGGGGATAAATCAGGGAATTTTCACTTGGACAAACACAGATGAAGTGTGTGCTGTTTCAGAGAGTCATAGAATGGTTTGGGTTGGAAAGGACTTTAAGATCACTCAGTTCCAACCCCCCTGCCATGGGCAGGGACACCTCACACTAAACCATGCTACCCAAGAGTCCATCCAAGCTGGCTTTGAACACTGCCAGAAAGTCTTCTGTTAAATCTTCTGGGTTGCCAGCTTGAGCACCTCCATTGCTCTGTCTCCTTTTGTGCCTCAACAGGCATGTACAGGCCAAAGAATGGAGATGACTCATGTTAGTTTAGGATTTCAGGATGAATTGAGCTTACCAAGAGTGGTGGTGAATGCAGGGACCTAAGGAGTTGTGCTTGGAAGACAAGGTTGAAGGACTCCTGCAGTTCTCAATGCTACTTCGAACTGGATAGTCAAGTACTGCCAGTTCCTAGATCAGCTTAAAGTTGATAGAGCGATGGTGGGTGCCCAAACATCCTTGTAATCCTACATTTGCAGGCAGTTTTCAGCACAGAACAGACAAAATAAAAGGCTTTTTTAGAAACAACACACCCTGCAGGTCTCTGTCCTTGCCACTGGGTGTAGGAAATTTAAAATACAGAAAAAAACCATATAAATAACATAGTTGGAGAACCTTGAAAGTAGCAAGAATGTGTGAGACTTTGATGCATTTTTATCCTTTTAAAACAAAACAGATGCTGAGAGGAGGCTATAAGAAGGCGTCTCAGAAAGACTGGTGCAAAAACATTGGAAGAACTGAAAAACTTGCTGTTTTCCAGGAGAACAAGCAAGGAAATGGTCCTACAGACTGTGGGTGTAGAAATGCATGTTACGGAAACGCCATGTTTTGGCATGATCTGAAATTGCAGACCTGGGAATGAAATGAGTGCATGGAAAGCTCCATACATCGCCACTCTGAGTCTGAAAAGAAGTTTCAGCTGAACCCAAAGGGATGATTTTAATATCTTCAAGCTTACTTGGGAGATTGCCTCCAAGCCGAAGAGCCCTTGCTTGAGTAAAATCATTACTAGTCCATGGGCACGATCAATCTGCAAACACTACAAATGCCTGTGTCCTTTTCATAAGGCCTGTTTTTCCCATGGGTCTATAACTCCATATTCAATGCATTCTTGATTTCTGTGGAAAGCAGTGTACAAAAACATACCGTAGGAAAATGAGGTGGTCGCTAACCTCAGCCCTGTTCTTTACAAAAGGCTTTTCCTAGCACTGATAGTCTTTAAGGGAACATTTAGGGTTTTGCTTTTTCTGGGGGGGGGGGGTGT
Source organism: Loriculus beryllinus (assembly GCA_039877255.1). Lineage (NCBI taxonomy): Eukaryota > Metazoa > Chordata > Aves > Psittaciformes > Psittacidae > Loriculus > Loriculus beryllinus. The sequence continues at coordinate 2,469 of JBCJKH010050993.1, read as the reverse complement.
GGGGTGGATAGTCTCCATCAAACCCAGACCTACATCATTTTATAAGTCTTTGTACTTATCCAACGAATTACCAGTTCATTTAAGAACATCATCATTTTCACTTAAAAGCACTGTTTCTGTATGTGTGGTTACTTCCTAAAGAGCAAACAGCTGCAGCAGGACGGTACAACAGCAGTCTTTGGCAATTCACAAAAGACTGCATTTTTCAGGCTTTGGTGGATTCATTTGCAATGCCCTTGTGCCCTTGGTATTATCCTTACTTTAAAGATGTGGCAGTAGAGACACAAATAACATTTTACCTACAATCAGCAAGTCCCATCCTATATTACTTGGCTGATTATGCCATGGAACTCCACTGCTGATACACAGACAAACTGTGTCTACCATTAGTGACAAGCAAGAGTGAATTATGAGTTAAGGCAAGAGATGATGGACAGAAAGTCCCCTGTAAAGAAGAGACTTGTTTCCCCAAGGGTGCACATCCGATGTGTATCTCTGAGCTTCCCCCATTAAATGCAGTTCTGTGGGTGCCAGGGAATTCCCATCCATATGCAATGCAGGGAGACCAAGGTCTGGCTCTACAGACATGCTTTGTACTGTGCTGAGTGCATAACTTAATCCTGTGAGTAGTTAAAATGCAAAGCAGTGAGGAGAATGCAGTTTTGAGTTCGTGTCTCTTTGACTCCATCCCTGTTTTGGACAAAATTCCTCTTGTTTCCAAGGAGTTAACTGAGAGCAGATCTCAGTATTCTCCTCTCTAGAGTTTATTATGAAGTAATAAAATCCAATCCCTTCAGCTATGAAAATTACCCTCATTTGTATATAAATAGGCTTAACCTCTTAAACTGTGTCAGATGCTGCTGATTCACCAATCTGATCTAGGTCTTCACATGGTCTCTGCTCCTACAGCTCCAGGGCAGATGAGTCACACTGTTCACAAGTGCCCTATCCCACCGAGCCTGGCAGCACCAGGATTCTGTTAGCAGTGCATCTGCTGATCTCTACTGAAACCTGGGCAGGGATTTTCTCCTGATCAAGCTGAGCTCACCAACACGCTGCAGCCACAAAGCACTATGTGGCATTTATGTGAAAATCCATGTATTTTCATTAGTCCAGCCTCAAGTCAGCAGAGGAGAATGTATTCCAAAACCAAATGTTATAAAGGCAAGACCCCACTGATCCATGTAATCACTTCCCCAGATGCATTTCCCTTCCCTGGTGACAGTGCCTCCACTACTTTTGAAATTGCTCTGGAAATGTGAAAGGGAAATGCCAAAGTATTTTCAATTATCTAAATGGCTTTTTCAGTTTGTTCCTGGAAATCAGGGAGCCCTGAGCTGTCTGGATGTTCTCTCACTCTATAAAGCACTTGTGTTTAAAAGCAGAAGGGATCCACTTTCCCAGTTGCATGCCCATTCCTAGAGCTGTCCCAAACCTTCTGCTACCTTCCCTGGGGGAGTGGAAAATCCAGGTGCTGAAAACCAGGCTAAAACCTGCTCTCATAGGTATGTTCTAGGGTAATGATGCCCTTCAGGCTATGGGGCACTTGGGGACAGAAGAGGTTGGCGTAGCCACGTGTTGCCTGAGTTTCCAGGAACCCTGGGCCTTGGCACTTGCTTGGTGGCATTTGTGTGCTGATCTGTGGGAATGGCTGTGGACCAGGAAGCCACAGGGAAGAGCTGAGTTTTCTCTTTTGATCCAGGTTATGGCATAAGGTGTTGCTCTCACCTAACAAATGAGCTGTATGCTTTGAAACTCCAGCTGATGTTGCTCTGAGCGTCATCTATGTCCTCTGCTCTGAATCTCTTGTAAGCTCTTTGGAGTAAGGAAGGACTCATGTATTTTATGCTGCCATCACAAATAGCAGACTCTCGGCCGTAATCTGTGATTGACTGTGCATGTCACATTTCACGCCATTAAAAACATAAGCTCAAGCTTGGACGGGTGAACATGCCTTTGGCTTCTCTGCCATTTGTATTTCAGTCTGCAGACACCACTTCTCTCACAGCGTGTTGCTGGTTTTCTCTTGAGAAAATTTCCAGGGCCCTCTATTCCTGGAGGAGAAGCAGACTCCATTTACTGACATTTGTTCCAAGTTATAATGAGCAGAAAGACAACTCTTGCAGGCTCTAAACAGAGTCTCTCAGCTCAAAGCCTTCAGGACTTCAGCCAGCACCTCCCAATCCCAAAGACTGCCCTCTTTTAGAAAGGTCTGAGTTAGCCATCAAGTATCACAGTGCCATGAAGAACATCCATAGGACATCTCTGCTTTCCTCCTCAGTCAAGGCTTGAGCTGGTGCCCAGTTAAGCTGCTGGGAGTCTTCTCCTCAGGATGCCATGGCTATGTCTGCATTGCTTGAACAAGCACGGGTTAGTTCATGCCACGGGTAGGGGGAATTTGGGATCCCATTAATGGCTAATTCAGGTGGAAGCTCCACTGCAAGGGAGTCCCAGGGCCAAAACATGGCC